>JASANF010003399.1:0-51495 GCA_030248245.1 Trissonchulus sp. WLG1_4 | reverse complement strand
AATACTAATTATTAAAATAACGGTACTCAGCAACCATTGTTGGAGTTTGTTTAAATTTTAATTATGATATTTGCTCGAATCTTCTATCACTTGTTGACTTTAAAAAGCGTTTATAATTTACCTGTAAGGGTTTGGAGCAACTCAGCAGTAAATGTGTGCGGAAAGTAGGTAAGTAAGTAGTTGAAATCCACCATTAATGGCCGCGTTTATTATTTCCTCTGGAATATTGACACTAAGGGCTCACAATGTAACCACTTCTCACTCAGCAGAACTTATTAGTTCACAGTTCAATTTATTTACAAGTTAATGCAAATCGATAACGTCTTATTCAACTATACTATTTTATCAACGTGGATGTCCCTAGTGCAGCATTACGTGTAGCTTATACCACGATGTAGAGTGCACTCAGATGTTTTCATACGCACTGTTACCAAGGTGAAGCTTAAGGTGGCGCTCCTGAAATGTGGGTTTTGGCCATTATTTTGAAAATGCGCAAAAATAAACATGCATCGCAAGAACAAAAGTTGTTTAGAAGTGAATTTTCTTTAATTTGATACCCATATTACATGAAAAAATTTTCCAAAATTTTTGAGCTTTTTTCTGTAAGAAAAATAGATTTTCACGAAAATGGCTATATAAGCCAGTGTATTTACACGTAAGTGATGATTTTGGAAGATTGAAAAACACTAGTAGCTGTGTTTTACTTGCACATACTTTAAAATATTTGGTCTGTTACTGAGTGTGGTGTAATTTTTGAGGCCGCCGCGTATATACTATAGTGCAATCGTCTTCTATGATTGCATGTAGTTATAGTGTTAAACTGGAGGCAGGTCTTGGAAAAGCACTGTTTGTGTGGGCGTGTGTATTATTCTGTACACGTAGCTAATATGCATCCTACGTAATTGTGTATTGCGTAGCTACAGAAGACTTGTGCGAGCGTGTGTCAGACCATACATTACTTGTACGGTCACGGAAAAGTAATCTCATGGAACACTGTTGGCATGAAACCTGTTGGAACAATATTTCTTAGATTAGTTATCATCGTCTTTGGAGCCAAGTGAAATCAGACTTGATCATCACGTTGTGATTGTCGACTTTACGATGTGGGTCATATCGACAGTACAAGTTCGTATCTGCGATCCAAAGCAGCAGTATGAATTTTGAGTTTCGACCTCAAACTTCAGTTAATTGGCAAAATTTTGCGTAATTTCAGAATCTTTTTGAGCAATCAACCGAACGCATAAGTCTAACTATTACCCCAAATATTGGTTTTATATAGTGGCAGAAGTATTACACTTTACACATCCCTAAGTGAAGGGGAAGTTTCTCATCATTGAAGTCGCGCAAAGACACGCACTGAAATGTGTCTACTAGACATCGTCTAGACATTTGTACACAAACACAATCTTGCAACATTGTTCTAGTTAACACAAGAGTCGAGCATTGTTAGTTCCTGGCAAGGGTTCGAGGTTGCCCACGACCAGCGTTTATCCCTCGCACACACCTTATAATATGTCCAAACAGCCATCCCACGTAATCTACATGTCAGATGACCATAGGCATCCTATAGGCTGACCTAAAATGCTAATGTTCTGTTTGGCGTTTTGCAAATGAAAGTATAATTTCCTTTAGAAATTTAGATTGTCATTTAGTTCAGTCGCAGTCAGTGATAAGTTAATCCACAATTAGGCTCCATTTTTCGACCAAACAGTTCCCTCTTTTTCTCAAAACTTTAACCTTCTTTCATCCACTAGAGAAGCAGTCGCAGTAGCGAGTGACCCAAAATTTTGAAGACATTTCCGTTTTCCAATTATATCAAAATTTTTGGTCGTGGCAGTTTAGAACTCTGTAGATCTCATTGCAAAAATATCATCTTATCCATAAGCCTTGTAAATAGCTTTGTAAATCTGTTATTAGCAATATCACTTATTGATCACTAATTTTGATGCGGCGTCAGCGGTTGCCGACACTACAGCGGAGGTTGGCACGCGATTTCTAGCGTGCATATGCATCGTTACCTAATAGGGCCAAATCTTTAATAAAAATATGTATATACGAAATTTTGGAACCCATATTGAACCGAAAAAGTCGCTATTGCGGCACCCGCAAACGCAAGTTAAAACTCATTAGTTGACTGCAGCTCCATGTGTAGATTTTTAAAATTAAATTGTAACATATGAGTTTTCTGATATGGCAGCATTTTTAACCTTTAGCGCTGACAATGCCTGCTGAGCTGCTGACAATGCTGGCTAAGCTGCTGACAATGCCGGCTAAGCTGAGAGTTTTGATGTTTAGCTACAAATGTTCGCTTTAAAATATTTTGGTGCCGCGTTTTATATTCGAAGAATATCCTCAGCACTGTAAGCATGTCACAACGAATTATATCCAAAATTAATTTAACTCTATTCTCAAAACGTGCTTTTTTTTTTTTTTTTTTTTTTTTTTTTTTAAAAAAAAAAAAAAAAAAAAAAAAAAAAAAAAAAAAAAAAAAAAAAAAAAAAAAAAAAAAAATTTTTTTTTTTTTTTTTTTTTTTTTTTTTTTTAAACAAGCACGTTTTGAGAATAGAGTTAAATTAATTTTGGATATAATTCGTTGTGACATGCTTACAGTGCTGAGGATATTCTTCGAATATAAAACGCGGCACCAAAATATTTTAAAGCGAACATTTGTAGCTAAACATCAAAACTCTCAGCTTAGCCGGCATTGTCAGCAGCTTAGCCAGCATTGTCAGCAGCTCAGCAGGCATTGTCAGCGCTAAAGGTTAAAAATGCTGCCATATCAGAAAACTCATATGTTACAATTTAATTTTAAAAATCTACACATGGAGCTGCAGTCAACTAATGAGTTTTAACTTGCGTTTGCGGGTGCCGCAATAGCGACTTTTTCGGTTCAATATGGGTTCCAAAATTTCGTATATACATATTTTTATTAAAGATTTGGCCCTATTAGGTAACGATGCATATGCACGCTAGAAATCGCGTGCCAACCTCCGCTGTAGTGTCGGCAACCGCTGACGCCGCATCAAAATTAGTGATCAATAAGTGATATTGCTAATAACAGATTTACAAAGCTATTTACAAGGCTTATGGATAAGATGAAATTTTTGCAATGAGATCTACAGAGTTCTAAACTGCCACGACCAAAAATTTTGATATAATTGGAAAACGGAAATGTCTTCAAAATTTTGGGTCACTCGCTACTGCGACTGCTTCTCTAGTGGATGAAAGAAGGTTAAAGTTTTGAGAAAAAGAGGGAACTGTTTGGTCGAAAAATGGAGCCTAATTGTGGATTAACTTATCACTGACTGCGACTGAACTAAATGACAATCTAAATTTCTAAAGGAAATTATACTTTCATTTGCAAAACGCCAAACAGAACATTAGCATTTTAGGTCAGCCTATAGGATGCCTATGGTCATCTGACATGTAGATTACGTGGGATGGCTGTTTGGACATATTATAAGGTGTGTGCGAGGGATAAACGCTGGTCGTGGGCAACCTCGAACCCTTGCCAGGAACTAACAATGCTCGACTCTTGTGTTAACTAGAACAATGTTGCAAGATTGTGTTTGTGTACAAATGTCTAGACGATGTCTAGTAGACACATTTCAGTGCGTGTCTTTGCGCGACTTCAATGATGAGAAACTTCCCCTTCACTTAGGGATGTGTAAAGTGTAATACTTCTGCCACTATATAAAACCAATATTTGGGGTAATAGTTAGACTTATGCGTTCGGTTGATTGCTCAAAAAGATTCTGAAATTACGCAAAATTTTGCCAATTAACTGAAGTTTGAGGTCGAAACTCAAAATTCATACTGCTGCTTTGGATCGCAGATACGAACTTGTACTGTCGATATGACCCACATCGTAAAGTCGACAATCACAACGTGATGATCAAGTCTGATTTCACTTGGCTCCAAAGACGATGATAACTAATCTAAGAAATATTGTTCCAACAGGTTTCATGCCAACAGTGTTCCATGAGATTACTTTTCCGTGACCGTACAAGTAATGTATGGTCTGACACACGCTCGCACAAGTCTTCTGTAGCTACGCAATACACAATTACGTAGGATGCATATTAGCTACGTGTACAGAATAATACACACGCCCACACAAACAGTGCTTTTCCAAGACCTGCCTCCAGTTTAACACTATAACTACATGCAATCATAGAAGACGATTGCACTATAGTATATACGCGGCGGCCTCAAAAATTACACCACACTCAGTAACAGACCAAATATTTTAAAGTATGTGCAAGTAAAACACAGCTACTAGTGTTTTTCAATCTTCCAAAAGTTTTTTGTGTTGGGGCCGGGGGTGGTGGAGAGGGGTGGGTGTGAAAAAGCGGGGTTTTTTCTCCTTGGTGCCACTTGGAATTATTTTTAGAAAGTGATAGAAGATTCGAGCAAATATCATAATTAAAATTTAAACAAACTCCAACAATGGTTGCTGAGTACCGTTATTTTAATAATTAGTATTAATATTAAAAGTCCGTATTTAAAATACTTTTAATATTAATAAATTTATTAATATTAAATTAAAAATAATTTGAGAAATTTATTTATATTAATATTAAATTAAAAATATTTTAGGAATCGCATTTATATTAATATTAAATTAAAAATAAATTGAGAATTTTATTTATATTAATATTAAATTAAAAATATTTTCAGAAAGGTATTTATATTAATATTAAATTAAAAATAAATTGGCCGTATTAATATTAAAAAGCACTTTATTTTTAATATTCTTTTTAATAATGGTTGGGCATATAACAGCAACAGGACAAGTATATATGCCCGTGCAGAAACCGACACGCTGCATTTATATTAATATTAAAAATGAATTTTAATACATTTTTAATAATATTTTAAATACAGCGTAGTTCGTGTGTTCGTTTTTAACACAAAACGTGTCTTTCTGTCAGACCATTTCGACTAGTATTATTATCTCTAAGTGTTCCTTCAGCGGTGTTATTTTTACGATTTCGCTCTGATTTCATACATCGTATATATATTTTTTAATTTTTATGATTGTACTTTTTTTGTAATTTTAGGTTATTTTTGTATGTGTTTTATTTTGCATAATGTATCGTCTTTTTGTGTCACACTGAACGTTTAATTTTATTTTATAGATTCATACTTTGTAAATTGCTAGAAATCTAATTATTAGTGATGTGGAGTTGATTTGCACGAAATTTAGGTGCCGCTCCTATGCAGATGCTTGGGTGGCGATGTGATCCAATCCAAGTCAAAATTTCAAAACCCCATTTATATAAGAGGGAGTACCTGTATAAGTGAAAATTTTAGGATCTCCGATTTGCTTCAAATTTGCACAGATTGTGTTCCAGTGGAGGCCGGTTGCAGATGTAAAAAAACTTAAACCAAAGCTGTTGCAAATTTTTGACTAGGGGTTCCGAAAAATTCAATTTTACCTTTTTTTAAATCATAGGCGCAAAAACATTTTTGTAGTTGCAAAGTGTTGAATAGAAAGAGGAGGCCCCGATTTAGAAGAATGAAAAAAATGGAGGCGCCCGGGCCGCCGCCGAAACCCGGGCCGCCTGCTTCGAAGTCAAGCATGCTAACCACTACAACACAGCTCCCAAGTCTCACAGGCCCTAATTGTCATTTACAACAGGGTTTCCCCTTCGAACATCGTTGCGACCCTGCAACGATACTCGGTCGATACTCATGCTCCCGGGGCAAACCCGATGCCTCAAGGGCGGAGCACTAATTACTATTACTACGGAGCACTACTCAAGAGCGTTAATTCTTGTTTCAGGCTCACGGGTAACAAACAGCCAACTGTGTAGTTGACCGGTTGTTGCTCAACTTCAAACAGTGTCAGATTTCTACGCTTCCTTAAAAGCAAAAGTTCTAAAATTTGGTTCACTCATGAACCTGTTTGGCTTTTTCAAGAGGAAAAAACCGCCAGCGTCGACTGATTCGCTACGGCGAGTAAATCAATTTTCTTGGACAAGTTGAATTTGGTGAAATACTATTTAGTTACAGCAGTTAGCGCTATAATTTTTTCAAAACTCATTAGGTAGTACTTTCTGCTACGTCGGTGCCATGTTAGCATGATATCAGCATAAATTCTTGGTGCATCAGCTTAGAAAGCGGCTAACCGTTTATCTTCAGCATGTACATGCAATATTTTGTGGCAGCGCAACTACCGGCCAAACCATCAAACACGTGTAAAATTTGTGCTGCAACAACCGGCCAACTGCAGATGAGAGTTTTAAGATTGCTTCTGCTTATTATTATGTACTTTTGTTGAAACACATATGTACTTAACCCTTTCGTGCCCAGCAGATCATGGGAGATACCACATGATGAACTACCATATCTGGGGCTATGCAACTTAACTAGTCTATTCTAGCGACAGGATTTTTGAGCTGTTTTTGTGGGGAATTGTAGGTCTTCAAATTTGGCCGGCAATTTTTGCTCCTACTGCCACTCAGCGAGGCCTATGCTTAAATAAGCAATGTGCAAATATGACTTTTTTCATTGCAAAAGGAGTATTTTTTAGGGCCACATTATGAGATTCGAATGCATCGCCGATCGTCTGCTTTTTGTGCTTCAGATACAGCAGATAACGTAGTTTATTTCTAGCATTCAACTACGGCAGGCGCAAAGTTGTTGTGTTATACTCTAGGGTGAGGTACAATTTTTAACAAATTCTCAACTTTACGCGCTTATAACTCAAAAACGGTGCATCCTAGACCAATTAATTGACTGATTATGTTTTCCTCACCATTCATTTCTCTATCGAATGGTGGTTTCGCGATGTTTCTACGACGCACGTATAGCTCGAGCAATGTCCAAAAAACTAGAAGGTGTCAGAATGAGTCTGTCTAGCCAGTGATACTCTGGGCATTAAAGGGTTAATACTGTAGAGAACTGAATTGTTTTATAGTTTGAACTACGTATAAACTAACTCATCATGTAATACAAACTTTATGTAGCTGTAAATTGCATTACTTTTTATGTCTGTTAGCGCTAGCACACAAGTTGATGCATATGTATGGTTATTCTAAATGTAGTTAGTATTTCTAAATAAGTGGTCTGTATTTGAGATAAGATCTTAAGTGGAGCCACTTTTTGTATTTTCGTATTTGATGTAATATTTGGCAATATACCAGCTGATCAGTGTGCAATAAACGAGACTACACGAACGGTTGCTTTACAAAACAACCCTAATCTTAATATTTTATCCTTGTTTTGATGAATGAATGACTCATGCTTCAGCAGTGTCAATAATCAAAGATTTCATTGTCAATAAGTTGCGATTGATTTAGATATACTTGGCCCTAACCTTGTCGTAGCCCTAAGGAGTTGTCCATGCGTGGGAGTTGGTCCAACATTCGGATGCTTAACGCACAGAACATAACTTCCGGAAAAAACCTGCGAATTTTGTTATGTAGTTGACTAGAGTATGTAAACTAGCCAAGTTTCATAGCCCGGATTCACTATTTATTACGTGGGGTGCTAAATCTTGCCCCCGTGCATTATTGTTGTGGGTGTCACTAAAATAAAAACAAACTCCCTCCGTGTTACTGTTTCGACTCTAGTGGTGTTGCTTTTAGCTTCTCATGCGATTGTCCACTATTTCAACGTCATTTTTTTCCATTGGAGTAAAAATTAGTCACCGCAAAACAGCAAGCAAACACAAGGACATGCAGCTTAGGGACAGTTTTAGAGGGCAAGGACAAATCACAGTGACAAAAAGACAGAAACGCAGGAACCACAAAAGTAGCACACCTGTAAAGCTAAACAGGAAATGTGGTAGAACTGTGATAGTGTTGAGCGACAAGCGGACGAAGGATGAAGTAAGGTTGAAACGTAAAAGTGAAGCGAGTGCATCGAGAACGTTATAGCGTCACTGAAGTATACTGTTTATGACAAGGGTGCACACTATTGCATTTGCTTGCAATGTCTGTGTTTTTAGCTAGCTAAAACCAATAATTTTGGAAATATTAATATTAAAATTAATATTAATATTAAAAATAGAAAATTTTCGTATTTATATTAATATTAAATTAAAAATAAAATGAGAAGTTTATTTATATTAATATTAAATTAAAAATATTTTAGGAATCGCATTTATATTAATATTAAATTAAAAATAAATTGCAAGCTTTATTTATATTAATATTAAATTAAAAATATTTTACGAATTGTATTTATATTAATATTAATATTAAAAATAAATTCCATTATTAAAATAACGGTATTGCTGAGTTGTGAGTGAAAATCATTTTAGTAATTTTTTTCCACGACTTTAGCAAACAAGCCATGTAAGCCGTTTAACGTAAATTAAAAAACCACAAACTGTCAATTTGTACTTACATATTATTCAAAGTAAATCTGAATATTTTGCAATACAAGTTGAGTTTTGGAACAACGGTTTTGGTTAACATTCGGAACTGTTTGATGAATCATTAAGGTTTGGAATGTTAAAAAAAGACTTATGTAGACGAACGTAGACGAACAACCGTTTGGGGTTTCGACACCCCACCGGTTCGCAATTTTTGCATTTGGAGTAGCTGTCTTTCATCTTACACTTTCAGTTAGCAAGATTTGACCTACCTGCCCTTCTAGAGTTCTAGTGTAACTTAACGTTGGAAATTCGACCTATCCGAAATTACATACATAGGACTTTCAGATTCTGAATATAGTATGTACGCGGCCCCTAAGGGGGCCGCGTAAAAATGATCTAATGGCGAGTTGAACAAGATGTGTAGAATATACCCATACAGCCCAACAACTGCTTTTCGAATTTGCTTAAAAAAAAAAGGGGCCTTTTGTGCGTTTGCATTTCATTTTTATTGCCTTTACCCCCCTCTCAAAAAAAAACTACCCTTTTATTTATAATGCTATAAACCACAAAATTCAGTGGATATTAGCTAGAATGACAGCTAAATTGAGGAAAATCAAATGCACCTTAAAAGCACACGGAACCGAAATTTTCAGACAATCAAAAACTGCTTTATTGCAAAACCTATATAGCTGTATTTGAAAAAAGACATAAATTATTGATTAATTATTGCTGTTTTACAGATGAGGCAGTATTAGTAACTTGAGATTTGACTAGCCGTTAAGATCAGGTTTATATTAAGCCCGAGGAACACTTTTTTGGTGTTTTTTAAAAAATCGCTTGTACGCTTCCACTCAAGGGCGGACGGAGGGGTGGGGATATGGGGGTTATATTCCCCCCCTTTTGCCCGGAGCAAAGGAAAATTTTTTGGAGCCGCATACCAAAAATAGCCGGAAATTGACGAAATTCGGCCTCAAAATTAAAAAATTTCCTCCGGAGTCTGCTCGCCTCCGGAACGAACGTGCTGAGTTAACTTCGCATTGTGCGTTCATCTCACTGGGGTTGTTACATGTTCAACATTGCGCGAAGTGAACTATCCTTTAATGGATGCTATAAAATAAAACAGTTATCGTTATGGGAAAACCAAGGGCGTACCCACGGCGGGGGAGCGGGAATTAGAGTGATTCCCCCCAATTTCCGACTGAAAATGAGTCCCCCCTTTGGTTTTTGTAGTCTGGCCGGAAACAACTTCCGCTACGTCTCCAATTCACCAAATTTAGCCTAAAAATCAAAAATTTCCTCACTTTTTTTCTGAGCCCCCAGACCCCTCCAACTTTATGGCTCACTGTCCCTTTGCTTTCCTTGCTTTCCTTTCGCGAGGGGCGCGACCCTCCGTTTTGGTCGAACCTGAAGATATTGTCAACAAGGGTCCCCCCTTTGGGTTTTCCCCTTTGTGGTATCTGTGACGTTCCCATCTTTTGTTTACATTTTCCTTTCTGATACGTTGCCAGTGGGCCAAACTCGGCCTAAAAATTGAAAAAATCAATTTTTTTCTGGTGGCTGCCGCCCCCAGACCCCTGCAACCTATGGCTCACTGGCCGTGCGTTTACAATGCGCGTGAAAGTATTAAAATTGCTAAAAACTTCACTTCAACTCAAAATTGCTGTCACTTCGCCAAAAAAATGTAAAAAGAATTGCTTTCAGACCCCGCAATAGTGATTTAAAAAAGTGGACAGGTGCGATCCCCCCTTCTCAAAATCCTGGCTACGCCCCTGTATGGGTGCATTATGCAGTATTTGTTTAATGCACTGTTTGATCGATTTAGCTGCTATAGTAGCTGTGACATTTTTTATTGAATGACATTTTGAAATGACATATTTAGTGAATTTGTGGCTCGTAATGTCAAAAATCTTAAAAGTTTTCAAATTTGCTAGCTTCTGGACCCTTGTCGGCCCACCTGTTAAGCTAATTGCCAGTTAATCCGACTTGATGCAGTCCACCGGTTGTATTTGTATAGTAGGTATTAGGTAAAACAATGAAGTGGAAGCAGGGGCGGACCGTGACCTCAAAAAACGGGGAGAAACGGCATAAACCTTTTCACCTTATTTGACCTTTTTTGCTACATTCACAACCTGCGTTACAACGTGTGCTGATATTTGATGATTTAGAGGGATTCCGTGTTGAAAACTACAAAAATGTGAAGCAATTAAATTTACACACAAACACAAAAGCCTTTATTAGGGTTAATGAGTCAAAATGTATACTACATAAAAGTTTGCAAGTCGAATGTTAAACTATATAGTTGCGGGTGTTTGGGGGCGGCAGCCCCCAAAAGATGGAACACTTATATACAGTGGCGTAGCCAGGAAAAACATTCGGGGGAATGGCTTTTTGATTCTTTGCTTTTGCTTTTGAATGGAATGGTTGATTGTTGAAATTTAAATTTAATTTAATTTTAATTGCAATTTTAACTCAAAAACATAGTAAAAAGTTAAGTTACATGAGTTAAAATTGCAATTAAAATTAAATTAAATTTAAATTTCAACAATCAACAGAGTCAAAAAGCCATTCCCCCGAATTTTTTTCCTGGCTACGCCACTGTATGTAAGTGTTGCATCTTTTGGGGGCTGCCGCCCCCAGCAACTATATAGTTTAACATTCGACTTGCAAACTTTTGTGTAGTATATATTTTGTCTCATTAACCCTAATTAAGGCTTTTGTGTGTGTAAATTTAATTGCTTCACATTTTTGTAGTTTTCAACACGTAATCCCTCGAAATCATCAAAAAGCAGCATACGTTGTAATGCAGTTTGTGAATGTAGCAAAAAAGGTCAAATAAGGTGAAAAAGTTTATGCTGTATCCCCCCCTTTTTTGAGGTCACGGTCCGCCCCTGCTTCCACTTCATTGTTTTACCTAATACCTACTATACAAATACAATCGGTGGACTGCATCAAGTCGGATTAACTGGCAATTAGCTTACACCGATTTAGCTCAGGCTTAAATTCATTCAATTGGTTCAACTTCGAGACAACTGAAGTTCGAACAGTTGGCACTTAAAATTTAGTTGCAAACAGGAATTTAGCTCATAGCTGCGACTTAGTTGGGATTTAGCTAAATCGATTCAACTGGACATCAGCTGCAGCTCAGACTTAAGTTAAACTGAAATGGTGCAGTCCACCGCTTGTCTTTGCAATCAAGTTCAAGAGTCAGGAGCTTGCATATATACAGATACCATTACAGTGAGCAGCCGGCAGCCTAACTTTCGTGAAAAATCAATTCACATCGAAAGGTGTGTATGTAAGTTAGCATAACATGTGTAAACAAATATTTTAAAACAGCATGGAACGTAGCTTTGTATGTATCCTATGTACCTACTTACTTGCGTCTCAAAAAAGGACACTTGGACACAAAAAACATTCGGTTCATGAGACAAATATCAAAATTAAGCTCAAGTCTAGTCAGGATGACATCAAAAATACGACAACGACGGCACGACTTTCTGCATAGCCGGTTAATTGAAAGCCATATTTTCTGAGTGAAAAGACTAGCTGGAAAGCAAGCCACTTACACTGCCATCTTATTAGCAAAATTTGACCCTCTTCTTCACAATGCCAGGTTTCCATTTTGCTTTAGACTCACTCAGGTCCGCTCAGAATCAAAATGTCCACAATAATTTGTATCTGAGCAATTTTTTTCCAGCTCTAAGCGCCATTTTCGGCACCTAATTCAGTCGGAACACTACATTAACTAGTCAATTGTTTTCGATAAAACTTTCGAAGTGCCGCCCACATAAAAATGACCGTATATATACCATGGTTCACTATAGAACTTATTTCACTAAATTTGCTACGTCTAACTTGCTTATAAGAACAGTGCGGGGGTCTGAGAATGACGAGCCCCCCACTGATTTAAGTTACCGGACAAGACCCCTCAGTTTTGACCCATCGGGACAAGTCCCCTTTGCTGGTGCTGAAAAATAGGTACCCGAAACCTCAAAATTTGACCAGATCGCTGCAAAATTATCTAAACGTCGGGACAAGCGGCCCCTAAAACTTCGAAAAGTCCGGGACCCCCCACATTTGAGGCTATATACCCTCATTTGTGGGGGGTCCCCTCCACATTTTATTGTATACCCTGATTTGTGGTTGGAACCCCCACGTTTGAGACCTATAGGCTGATCTGTGGGGGGTAGTATCCCCCCACAGTTGTGGCCTTTTTCACGCAAGCCAAGCTGGGGTCCAGAAGAGTGGCATACGGATACTCTTCTTATTATAAACTCTTGATCCGAACAAAAGGAAAAGGACAAACAAAAGGACAGCCAAAAGGACGCGTATGAACCGGGCGTAAGACAACTTTTTAATAAGGTTTAATAAGGTGGTAGTTACGTTTTCGAAGTTTTTGCAATAATTCAAAAAATACTTGATCGAACATAATCAAACTTAACACAGATATTGGAAATGTAGACAACATTATTTGAGCTTAGTTTGAAATTGATTCTTAATTTTACGGCTATTTTATGGCTCAAAAACAAGATTTTTTGTGTATTTTTTGAAAACTTGGAAAATTGTATGTAAATTTTTGTGGCTCTTACGCCACTCAGAAACGCCATTCAAAAAAGGTCTAACCCGTTTTATTTTAAGAATATTTTCAGCTAAAATACGACATAATATTTCAGTAAGTCGTTCTAGGTGATCGGCAACCTTGAATTTTTTAACACCAATTCTGAATTCTCAAGCCAATATCGCAAATTACAACTAACCATTTGACACCATAATTTACGAGTTATATAGTCCTCTACGTATGTATTCTATCTGGAAAATTTGGTAGGTGTATGCTATAGCAGCGCAAAGCCTTGGCAGTTTTATTAAACCCCTTCAAAAATTGCAAATTTTCTTCAAACTCATGAAATGACATTTTTTACCCTTTTGTCCGCCATTTTTTCAGCGTTTAAGGACAAGCTGTGCTTAGTGTAATTTTGAATGACCCCAATGAAGCCCCAGTTAACTAAGTTTAAATTTTTTTAAAAATCCGTCATTTCTGAGCACAATGAGTGATTTTAGTTGAAGTAACGAATAGCCAGACGGGTTCATGGGAATGCAAAGAAAGCAAACTTGACAGTAGCCAAATAAATTTCTCCGATACCGTTTTCGAATCGAGTGAAAAGGTTGAATATTTTTTAGTTAGAGCCCACCAAAGTCATGAAACTGGCTTTTCTTGAATTTTTAGTACAATTTGGGGCAAATTTTTGGTCACAGATCACTACGCTTAGTTCAGCTTACTACCACTTTCATAACACATAAATGTGACATTATAAGTTATTTGACCCCGTATGCGGACATTTTTCACCACAGCGAAGAAATACCGAAATACATGGAAAAATACCTAAAATTGAGCTGATAAGCTTCAACAAAATATTTGGTGTGCACGCTATGAGTGTTATCGATTTTTGAAAAATTGCAATTTTGTAAAAAGTATGTTGGTTAATAATATGCAAAAGACCGCTTCTAAATTGATTTAGTATTCGCTACAAAATATAACAATGAAAAAAGCTGCGAAACCACCTTAAGCAACTTTTCCGTAGTTTTTAGTTTTTACAAGCTATTTTCAACATTTGTTTCAACGTTTGTATGTAACTATTATTTAATAGTTAAGTAGGTACTCACGAAGTATAGTATGATTGCATAATTAAAATCAGCCATTCTATTCTAGAAGCTAGACGAATGGGGACACAATTTATTTAAAAAATGTGTTCGGGTGACACAGTTTTTTCCAAAAATGACAAAATTTTCAGGCAAGAGGACACAATTTTCCAGAAAAAATACCCGGGGTGGATAATTTTTCCGATGGATAAAGTATCTCCCGGACACATTTTGCGGCCGGTATTTTTCCGTGACGCCGGAAAGCTTAGACAATGCAAAATAGTGAAGGCTTAAAATGTTTGATACAGGCTTTACGTTGGTACTTCAAGTAGAAAGTTTCCATCACTTTTTCTACTATATACTTTTGATTACACACATATATGTAATTCCAACACAGAGTAAGATGACAGTTCAAAAAGGCGGCGGCCTATAAACTCGCGAAGGCATGGTTGTGTGTTGCCAAGATAACACTCACGGAAACCAAAAAAAACAGTAATTTGGCACAAAATTAAAGCTTAATTAAACTTCTCTCCTTGCTTATGCTTATATATGTACTCGGCGGGCATAGGCAAGGACGTGAGCTAGGATCGGCTCAAGGCAAACTCATCGGAATTGTCGGTAGGCGTGTAATAGCGCTCATAGTCTTTATTATGAAGCACCCGAGAAATTATTTTAGCAGATTGCAGAATCTACAGACAAATCATTTATTATGTTGTCTGTACCCACATTAGACTGCGGCGACAAAACGTTCTACTGTAGACACACATGGGTACAGAAATATGCATACATGCAACAATTGGTTACGAAAGATCAAAGCTGCAAATAACCTCTTTTGCTGAACGAAAGAAATAATCTCACTATTTGTTCAAAACTAATGCTAAACATCTAAAAAATCTTGATTGTTCAAAAAGGTGTTAAAACTGTGCAGCATTATGCACGTTTCAACTATACCATAACTGGACCAGCGCAAGCGAAACATTATTAAAAATATGGACAGTTACCTTACATACGTAACTTAAGTGGTTAATTGCACGAATCAAGAAAAAGTGTGCAGGGACACTCACGACTGTACCCCGCTTGCGGGTTTTTTCTGCTTGCGGGGTCGGAAGTCAGGTCTCAAAACTCGCCCCAAACTTATTTTTAAAGTCCTCTGAGAATCATGGTAATTTCGATCTCCCCCCCCCCTAAGTAGCTTAGGAATACTCTTGTTTTGGAGTTACTACGCGTAGCCTGGTATGACTCTGACACAAGGAAGAGGTGAATCAGTACACCAAACAGTGCTTGAACACCTTTTGAACGTGAAGAAAAAAGTGTGTATGTCTTATTCATTCATATTTATAATTGAAACAATCCTTTTGAATATTTTACGCCTTAATTAGACAGTCTAAAATAAAATCCAAAGTTGTTTAAAACACCGTGATAAGAAAGTGATGAAAAGTTAACTTGTAATTAACATCAAGAGTGCATATAATAATGACAAGAGTACATATGTCACTGTACGTGTACACGTTTGTGGCCTAGCAGCGTGGACATGCTGCGACCACTACCGAAACAGGCCACGACGGTGGGGGGCACCCCCCTGGCCCCTACACGAATGAAGGCATAGGCATCAGCTGTGCGGGGCACCCCCCTCCCCCCCCCACGAATCAGACCATGAGTCTCAAACGTGAGGGGACACCCCCCCACAAATGAGGGTCCCTCAAATGTGGGGGTCCCCCCATGTTTCGTACAACCTATATGACCTCTCGCCCTCTCGCCCTCTCGCCACTTTTTGAGCTGCAAAGTTGTACTTTGAGGTGCTGAAGTTGAACACAAATTTTCAGCTACGTTTTACCCTGGACCCAATTTGCCGTCTTAGACTACCCACCTTTGACGTAAATGTTTTGAAATTGTGATTTTCTGATCTGTTGGTCCCTGAACACGAATCCAAAGTCAACTTTTTTCTATGATCCTCTTGGACTCCCATAGTACCGTACTACCAGGGTGTCCTTGCGGGTTGCGTGCGAATGAATTAATTGAAAGTTATATTTTTATATCGTAAAACTACATAGTAATTTGAGTACTGACTACTGACTCGAATTGGTCTAAATTTTGTATGACAAGACCAGGGCCCGATTTATCGAAGCAAAATGTTCGTCATCAGAAATGTTCGTCATCGAAAATGTTCGTCATCGAAAATTTTGGATTGATCGAAACATTTTCGATGACGAACATTTGCTTTTTCGATGACGAACATTTGCTTTTTCGATGACGAACATTTGCTTTTTCAACGGCGAGTTCGTCATCGAAAAAGCAAATGTTCGTCATCGAAAATGTTCGTCATCGAAAAGTTCGTCATCAAAAATGTTCGTCATCGAAAAAGCAAATGTTCGTCATCGAAAAAGCAAATGTTCGTCATCGAAAAGCAAATGTTCGTCATCGAAAAAGCAAATGCTCGTCATCGAAAAAGCAAATGTTCGTCATCGAAAATGTTCATTATTGAAAATTTTCAGCGTTCGAAATTAGATCAGTCGTTCTAAGTCTAAACATTCTGAATTAGAACATTTTCATTAGTCTAAATTCTCTAATAATAATAATAACTACTACTAACTACTTCCAATACTACTACTACTACCTAAGACTACCTAATACTAGTAAAATTGAGGTACAGTAAAGTATTGAATTTAGTGGTTCTGTCTGGTGCCAATAGATAGTGGCAAACTCTCAAAGTTGAATATTATTTTGTTTCAACTTTTCCGCAACAGTATGTCCGTTCGTCCGTATGCCCTGGAGTTTTGGCTAAGTTGAACTGAAATTAACTTTGCCTGGCATATACGGACAAAGTGAAATAGTGCGGTCTAGTATATATAGATGAACGGACATATGGCTGACGGGCAAAGTGGCAGATGGCTGTACGGGCGAAGGTGTGAATTGAACAGCCGTTCTGCCGTTCAGTTGGTCCCAATGTCCATACGGCAGTACCGTTATTTTAATAATTAATATTAAAAATTGTTATTAAAAATACTTTTAATTTCAATTATTTTATTAATATTAATATTAAAAAATAAATGAGCTGCGCTATTTATATGAATATTTAATTAATAATAAATAAAATTGGCTATTTATATTAATATTAAAATTACTGCCAACTGCTTATGTACCTAAAGATGTTCGCAGTTGAAATTTTCAACAGAGGTACCAAGCTCCGTTGAAATGTTCGTCATCGAAAAAATTTTCGATGACGAGCTTTTGTCATTTAGAACATAATAATGTTCTAAAAGACCAAAGCTCGTCATCGAAAAATTTCTCGATGACGAACATTTTCGATGATGAACTTTCGATGACGAACATTTGTCTTTTGATAAATCACCGTTGAAAAAACAAATGTTCATCATCGAAAATGTTTCGATCAATCCAAAAGTTTCGATGACGAACATTTTCGATGACGAACATTTGTCTTTTCAATAATGAACATGTATTTTCGATGACGAACATTTGGTTTTTCGATGACGAACATTTGGTTTTTCGATGACGAAAATTTTTGATGACGAACATTTGTTTTTCGATGACGAACATTTTTGATGACGAACATTTTCGATGACCAACATTTTCGATGACGAACTTTTGATGACGAACATTTTCGATGACGAACAATTTGTTTCGATAAATCGGGCCCAGGGTTCCCTTTTTAGAGCTTGGAAAATGTCAAATTTTGAAACTGAGTTGTCAAAGCTCTCAAGTGATATGTGAATGCTTGGATTTGTAGGTAGCACTTTTCGTAAATTATATAGTTAGTACAATGGCCAATTTTTTAGCCCACCAGTCGCTGTGAGTGAGCTAATGTGAGGCCGGTCCTTCTAAATATTTTCGAGTTATTTTGTAAAAACATTTCCAGATGTAATTTGGACCCCAGAACACGATTCTGGGGTTACTTTTTGCCTAGCATCGCCTGAACCCTTCTATGAGCCCCTCACTGTACCCTCCTAAGGGGTCCTCAGGGCCCAACGGTCACACTTTCGAAATTAGAATTGTTAGGTGTAATTTTAGCCCCTGAACACAAATCCAAGGTCCATTTTTGCTTAGGGCCCTCGTGAACCCCCTACGCCTCCCCCTCCCCAGGGTAACCATGCTCCAGGGGCTCATATGGGAGTCCAAGAGAATCATAGAAAAAAGCTGACCCTGGATTCGTTCAGGGACCAAAATTACCTCCAGATAAGAAAAATGTCAGTTTCAAAACATTTACCTCAAAGGTGGGTAGTCTGAGACGGTAAATTGGGTCTATTCGTCTAAATTCGTGCTCAGCACTCAAAGTAGCCCTGGTTACAACTTTACACCTCAAAAAGCGGCGAGAAGGCGTCCCCAGGTCATTTTATAGGTTGTACAAAACGTGGGACAGCACCAACACATTATTAAGGGTCAGGGGCGTAGCCAGGATTTTGAAAAGGGGGGGGGTCGCACTTTGTCCACTTTTTTGCTCAATTTTTTAAACCGTGGTCTGGGGGCGTGAGCCCCCAGAATACAATTATTTTTGCACTTTTTAACGAAGTTGTGCACATAAACAAATGCTAATCTGGTCATTTAAATTAAACTCACTGTTGCGGCTGCGGGGGTCTGGGGGCGGCAGCCCTTGGGAAAAATATCGAGAATTTTTTTAATTTTTGGGCCAAATTTGGTTAATTGGAGACGTATCAGAAATTTTTCCGACAGGAAAATTAAAACAATAGATGACGTCACTTCAGACAGTGTATTACACAAGGAAATTCAGCATAGTGTACTCCTGTAGACATGCGTAGGCTTTGATGAAAGATAATAAGAAGGACTAGTGAACCACAAAGTTGCAGGGGTCTGGGGGCGGAAGCCCCCAGGAAAAACTATGAGAATTTTTAGATTTTTAGGCCAAATTTGGTCAATTGGAGACGTATCGGAAATTTTTTTCGGCCGGACAATAAAAACCAAAAGGGGGACCCTTGTGTACAATTTCTTCAGGTTCGACCAAAAGGGGGGGGGTCGCGACCCCCGCGACCCCCCCCTGCCTACGCCCTTGTTAAGGGTACCCTCATTTGTGGGGGGCCCCACGTTTGAGACCTATGGTCTGATTCGTGGGGGGTCCCCCCTTACAGCTGAGGCCTATGCCTTGATTCGTGTAGGGGGGTACCCCCCTCAGTTGTGGCCTTTTTCGGGAGATAATGGTGGCAGCATGTTCGCGGCGGCCAAGCTGGGGTCCAAAAGGCTGCCATACTCTACTTATTATGGACTCTTAATATTAACTAATGGTGAAAATGTTAAAACATCGCAAAAGGTTAGCGGTTGCCAAGACACTTGTAAGAAAATGATAACAAGATCTTATCTCAGAAGTTTGTCAATATATTGCGTCAAACTCAAAATCAAAGTCCAATTTCAATATCTCTCCAAAAGGTTAGCAAAAGTTTCAAAATGTGAATTCCGAAAATCTATGCGCTAATTGTGCTAAATTATAACAGCAGCGAGCATCAATCGATCCAATTTGTGTGGACCACAGGATGACCCGAAAACTTGAAATAGGGTCTATCCCGTACCAATGCACCACTATACGTTTATGTACATGATTATACACAGTAGCGCGTTGTCTAAGAGTAGGTAAACAGATTATTGTAGGAAACTAAAAATTATGATTAAAATATGTTCAAAGCAATCTCATATTAAATGCTGGTAGCGGAACCGTAGTCATGTTAAAACTGAATAGGTCAATAAAATTTCAAATGCTCAACTGATAACGACATATTATGCTCATGTACATCATTTTAAGCAGTTAGGAATCATTGGATTACTGCGTTCATAATATGAGTCGACTGACTGAATAAATTTTTGTAATCAAGATCGTGATCACTGAACCGTTTCAACTGAGCTATGTCAGTGATAATGATACGCTGATGTAGCTCACGTCAAGACAGATAAAAAAGTTATGGTTCTAAACGCCAGACTGCTAAACTGTTTCCTTTCATTGGTCTAAACTGTGTAGACACGATAATGTTTAAAAGGATAAATAAAATTTAACAGGTTACTCTCCAATCACTGCTAAACTAGCCCATAACCTCTGTAACAAGCACGTCTTGCGAGTAAAGTTAAACTAATTTTGGATAGATTTCGTTGCGACATGCTTAGGTACGATGCCGAGGATATTCTTCGAATATAAAACGCGGCAACAAAATTTTAAAAGCCAACAGATGTAACATGGAAAGCCGCAATATGCTGTTTCGTAGCAGTTTGCTTTCGGTTTTCTGGGTTGGATTCACGACGGTGGTTTTTAAAAAAACCATAGTTTTACTACGTACGTTTGCATATGATTTGCACATGAATTTATTACGAAATATTGCCAGATTTGTTATAATTTTTCTTACAAAGGATTCATTGATTTTCTTAAACCGTGGTTTTGACTCAGTTAAAATTTCAAACCTCCAGCAGAGCAAGTCTTTGTTGTGGTGAGATTTCAACTAATCTATGTAAAACCACGGTTTCAGAGTTTCTACGAAAATTGAAACGAATCAGGCAATATTTTTCACTGAAATTATGTGCAAATCATATGCAAGGGTACGTAAAACAATGGTTTTTAAAAACCACTCACCGGGGTGAAATCCACCCTTTTTGACAGTTTATGAAGCTACAAAAAGTTCATGTGCAAAAACTGTTTTACAATGAGCAAAGCAAAGCAAAAGCTGTGTGACAACATCAGTTGCTAAACTACCTATATTGAAGTTTTGCCGTTCATGTCTTGATAGCTCAAGTACATGGATATTGTATAGCCTTCGACGCTTTGCCAACGCCTTCAGAATGTCCTGGTACCGGCGCGCTGATATTCAATTTAGGAAACATTGTTACGACAGGTTATGCATTAATACCTACCGTCTGTGTGCAAAATTGCAAGTCTCCAGCACTTGACACACATACACACACACACACAAAGCAGTTTGGTAACTATGTGCGAGCGTGATAGCCAATACACTTAATCACTGCATGTTATACGCTGAGTTCCACACTAATTCGCACACACCATGAACACACACGCTCACACAAATAATGTATTTTTAGGACGTAGAAATTTTTACACAGCAATCAACACAGTAAGCACGAGATACGTGCTAAACTGAGCATGTGTAATATAGTATATACGCGGCGGCTGAGGCCGCCGCGTAAAAATTTTCTTAACCTGGATACTTTGAGTGATTCTTTTTTTAATCCGCACAATTCCTGCATACTGTGAATAAATAGAAGTTCTTGTTTAACCTTTTAATGCATAACTTGGGAAATTTGACCCACCCTCTTGTTTCGATAGCGTATTTTGTGTTGTTGGTCTTGTCCTGTCTGTACAACTCACAAAATAGTGTGCGCATATTATCGAAATGGCTCTTAAGGTGGTAGTAACGATTTCGACGATTTCCTACATTAGAAATTAGAGAAATTTTTTTTTCGAAGCGAATAGTAAACTAGTCTAAAAGTAACCATAATTTTATGAAACTAGATCAAAATATACACAAATAATATTTTATTCAGTTCAAAATGTACAAGATAAGACTAGCTACCACGTTGGCTTACTGTTTAGTAAGCCAATTTAGTAGCTAGCCTCAAACTAAGAATTTTGACAAATAAAAAAAAACCAACATCACAATTTTAGTCTAGTTTACAAAAATTATTGCGGTTTTGCTGTGAGTTTCAAAATTGCGACAAAAACGTGCTTCAAAGTTATATCGTCGAAATCGTTACTACCACCTTAAAACTACAGTAAAATTGGCTGTTGTTTGTTGTTTGTTTCTGACTCAATACACCTACATAATTTAGAAATTACCCTCCTGTGTCAATTTGACGTCTAGAATGTGAAAATTTTTCGGACATGAGCTAAAACTGTGGTTAAAACATTTGAAGTTTTAACCAATTTATAATTAACTCACAATATAGTCCTAATTATGCAAACTGAAGTCTGAAATGGTACACACTGAAACAAGTAGGCCCCAAAAGGGGCAAGGTTCCTTCCCCGGTGTCTACCTTTTAGGTATAAATGAAATGGTTCTCTATTCCATATGTACTTACCTAAGCTATACTTCGTATCTTACTCTACTTCATAACTAGCTCATTCTTACTTAATCTAAATATGTAGTACGTACAAAAAAGTGTTGCAGGATGTTAAGCATCCCGCTGCATGAACCAATTGGCTCAAAAGTGACACTTAGATCTGAGCTGAGCAAATCAGCTCTAAGAACAAGAAGCGATAAACAGTGGTTTCTAATAGCTCTTATATACTGCTGGTGAAACATTCCGGTGCCGATTTTGAAAAAGTAGCATTGTTACAGTGCACATCGATTATTGATTTTCTGCATATACGCAGACAAAAAATCAGCAGGCAGCTCCCAAGCTGAAAATACACCTAAAACATACTGGCTATGCAGCCTGCTCAGTAGCGTTAAACGCTATGAGCAGTTAATTTCAAAACAATAGTTCCTTCTCTAGAAGGAACAAAAAATAAGTGGCGTAATTTTTAAAGCTCTTTCCTGTGCTGGTAATGGCTAAAATCTGTTCTTTGTGTAATGAAATCACGTTTCGTTTTTCTAATAACTCGAAACTTTTTGGGCAGACTTTCGAAATCTTACTGAAATAAGGAGTTTCACTAGAGAGAGAAAGCAGTAATGAGCATGCTACAAGTGTGAAATGAGATATGTAGGCCTATTAGGTACTTAAAAGATAAATTACTCAATGACGGTTCAGCATTCGCCCGGTACCTCAAATGGTTAAAGCACTGGTCTGTACATGCAGCGACGGGCAGTGCGAATCCCTGTTTGGTCATTTTGATGCTGATGCTGTCTTTCTTTCAGTAAGAAACACCCGTCTTTGATGACACACGGGAGGACTTTCAAATTTTTGACCCACAACCCAACCCAAGCCCAGCCCACGGCTTGAAGCTAGTACTAGTAGGTAACCCACGTTTTTTCCGAAAAATACAAAGATCGTTCGTTTTCTACTAAGAATTGTTATCCTGTTATCATGGCGATATGATAATACATAAGTTGATAAAAAACACTGCTGCTAACATCTATGTGAGCATCTACATAGAAATCATATATCTACTTCATAACTCACATAGCACACTGAAAAAGTCAGCTATTCCTTGACATTTCTCTGAAGTTCATAAAACTTTTAACTTATCTTTAAACCTATAAGCAGCATTTAAAAGGGAAAATTGCCGTATTTATGTCATATGCCAAAAAGGGTGAGACATAGCACTAGTCTACTGAGACTAATTTTCTGATAATTAGCTGGACATACTGAGCCAAGTTGCGAAATAAGCATGAAAGCAAATTAGATCTAAATGAGTGCTAAGGGTTGCTTGTAGGCTTTTGCTTTCTATTCCAAACAAGATACATACATTGAAGTATGGGTGCGTGCTTGCGGGTGTGCGTGTATTAGTGCTTGAACGCCAATGATACATAATATCTACATATCTAGATAGGTATATAATATAATTTACCGCCGGAAAAAGCTGAAACTCTGGTGTTTCAGGCCAGCTCAAAGACAACGCAGCCTTTGAAGTACTATTCCTGTTTTTTACACTTTTGTTCTCTGTAGAAAAGAAACTACATAACATGTTGCTAATGGTTATCAGGGCCAAACAATTTAACCAACTGTTTGTTTACAATAAAAAACAGAGAAATAACATATAAAAACTAGGCGGTTACTATGAGCAACCAGCCGGATATACAATTTGATCCTAAAACCTGGCTCATACTTGTCGGTAAGGGTCGATTAACACTTACAACCGTAGGTATATATGTTCGTTAGCCGGCAAAATGACAGAATAATTAAGCCCCAAACTCATTTCAGACACTCAGTGGCGTGATTTTTGCGCGGCCGCCTCAGCGGCCGTGCATACTAATTTCAGTCAATGCACTGAAACGAAAATTGCATGTAAATCATGAACAGTTTCAGTGCATTGACATCCAGTTTGTGCTGAGCAGCAGCTGCCTGTCCGATACAAAGGTTTAGTCTGGGTTTGTCTACATCTGGGTTTGTCTAAAATTTTGACTGGTTGTTTGAATTGCAGTTCACAGCCGATGACTGTTAAGCTCCGCCTAGTGCCTACCTAGTGCTACAGTAGGGAAGCCTGTATGAATTTTGCAAATACGCTACATATATTCCACAAGCGTTATAATTCATTGAAATTCTGTAATTTACACGACCTGCCCCGTTTCAATAAACTCACAGGCCCACAATTGTGAGATTTGTTAGTGCTAAATCAGGTGATTCGTAATGAATACACGTATAATTTCATTACGAATCACCTGATTTTGCAGCCATATTTGTTACAACTGTGCGCCTGTGAGTTTATTGAAACAGGCCCCTGGTCAAGTTTACCCCAAGGCTAAAAAATGTTCAACGATACAATGGGTGCACCCAAAAATGAGTGAATTGATGCAGTTTTTCTTGAACTTTTGAATTCTTAATTTTTTTCAAACATGATGATCCACATTAATTATTATTTTCAGTAGTTATATGTTGTAACTTTGAATGCGGAATAGTATAGGTTTAATTAAAATTACTATATAGTACGAGTACCACATTGTATAGTATAGTACTTTATACTGTAATTCCGTTTGCAGTATGAAACTTATCAGGGCAGGATAGACTGCACGAATCAACAGTTGCTGCAGGTCCTCAGTCCAAATTTAATTTTTTAGCGCTATTGCAGTTGTTTTGAACACAATATTGCAGTTTTTGTTTACGCCGCGCTAAATTTTACCGAAACGGTAAAATAATACTAACAGTCTCTCCGTCACGAGCATGTAGGCTCGTCAACAAAAGTGCTTGTTTTGTAACATTGCCGGCCGAACGGTTATATATACAGCACGGCTGTGAAGCCCGGTTCATACACGTTCTTGTCCTTGTCGCTATGTATGTGTCCTTGTGCAATTTCAAGAAAACTACCTGGCCAGTAAGCCGACTTTTCGCATGAAAATCGCTGATGTTACTTCCAGACCAAATGAAAAAGAATTGACTGAAACGCTTTTGTCCATTATTCACAGTAGCTGATTGAAAGTTGACCTTGTACAGGGACCGTCCATGACCCTCATGTCCTTTAAGAAAAGTATAAACCGGGCTAAGTATGAATCAACCCAGTATTCCGTTAGTTTGATCAGTCCGAAAAGATTCATCAATAATTGTGGCGGGAAAATGGATCAGCTCCTCACGACCACGTTGTGTGTGGACGACACTACTAGATGACTATAAATCCGCAAATGGTCACATTTGTTTCTGTATTCACATAGCTAATGATGTGGATCGAAGTGTAGGGGCATAAAATTGCGATACGGGTCCTATATACGGCTGCATTATTGACGATCTGATCCAGGCCCGGATCGGAAGATCCGAGATCAATCACAACAATTTTACAGGGCTGGTCAAATAAAGGCACTTTTATGCTGCCCGGTTCATACTCATCCCGTTGGCTGTCCTTTTCTCCTTTTTCTTTTGTTCGGGTGTCTTTTTGAAAACGTCCTTTTCCTTTTCAGTTGTCCTTTTGCGTTTTTAAAAACATCCTTTTGATTCCTTCCTTTTGTCCTTTTGAAAATGTCCTGTTTTCCTATTGAACGTGTCGTTTTCCTTTTCCTTTTGTCCTTTTGAAAAGTCCTGATGTCCATTGGGACTGTCTTTTTCTCCTTTTGAAATGTAGAGCAATGCTCTATTTTTAAACTATCCTTTTGTCTCTACCAATCAAAATTCAGTACATTAAAAATTCATTATATATATATATATATATATATATATATATATATATATATATATATATATATATATATATATATATATATATATATATATATATATATATATATATATATATATATATATATATATATATTATATATATATATATATATACATTGACTAGGATTGTGTGAAATTTGGTAAATGGTATGCGGTCACAGTTCGGTTTCTTGTGCCAGATTTATGTTTTACTGTGTTTAAATTTTGCAGTTTATTATGCAATTATAAAAATGTTTATAGCTCGGGAACACCGACACGGTCAAAAGCCGTACGACCATGAATCAAAAGAGGTCGCAGGAGTGTGACAGGAAATGCTCAAATGTTGCACGAACTTATCCGGAAAGTTTCTCAGCTGACGAAAGACAGAAAAAATCGCCATTAAACGGTGTCTCATGACATTCAAGGAGTGCACATTGTACAACCGCTTGAGTGGTTGCCGCCGGCGGCGCAAGACAAAAGCAGCACTAACGGGGGTACTGACTAACTTGTAGCAACTCGTTCATTTACTCTGAGCAAAACAAACCAAACTGCAAAAACGTACTGACTGACGACAAACGCGTGACCTAGTCCTTGTCCTTTTGCTGTGCTGCTGAATCCCCAAACACTACAGGACATAACAGAAAGAAAAGGAGAAAATGACGTTTTCAAAAGGACAAAAGGACAGTTTGAAAAGGACAAGAATATTTTGAAAAGAACAAAAGGACTTTTCTAAAAGGAGAAAAGAACAACCAAACTGACAAAAGGTCGGGTTTCACTTGAAGTCAAAATTTTGCAAAAGGACAAAGGACAAAAGGATAACTTTCAAAAGAACGAATATGAACCGGACTTAAGAAAGCGTTCTCGCAATAAGAGCTAATCACTCCCGGGCCACATTATGGGCCTCGGCTTTTTCAAGTTGGAAGAAGGTAAGGTTTTTGCAATTAATGGCATGAAGGGTTTTGTGAAAGAGGTGCCCAATGCCCAGTGCTCACTTATGCTTTGCAAAATCTGACCAAGGTTGGGCCAGAAATAGAAGCCTGGTTGGGAACTGTTGATAATAAAAGCAAATCAGATAAACAAAAACACAAAAAATAAATTAGCAAAGGAAATTATTATACTTCGATTAATAATTTGTTAAAACGCTAAATGGAACAAAATTTAACTTTGGACGTCAGCTTCTAGGATGCAATTTTATATTACGAATATGGTCATGTAACATGCAGTTGTGCGGTAGCTCGTTGGACACGTTGATGGTGGGAGATTGCGCACATCACACCATCAACCAGACCACGAGACTCCACACTGCACCCGTTTGTGGAACCAATTACCTTCTAACCTCACATCAATCACTTGCGGGACCCAATGGACGTACCTAATGCAACTTCGTTGCAACATTTCAACTGAGAAAACCAAAGTACAGTATGTACATTACCCAAAACTTTATACAAAATAAAAAATAGCATTTAATTTTATAAGACCAACGACAAAAAATGAGCTTTATTAAAAAGTAAGACAAATTGTTAGCACATGCCACATTAGGTATGCATTAATCATGACAGTGAAATAAAACAATGCATGTTCACACAAAAAATATAACAATTTGCAATTATGCATGTGGGGAAAAAACCGTAAAAAACTGGTCTCAATTTCACAAAATATGCAGAAGTAGACAATAGGTAGAGCTGCACTGTCTGCCAGATTCTGGCTTCTACATGTAGAATCATGCAAACCTGCCCACTGCACAAAAAACGCTCAAAATTCAGTGTCGTCCTTCTAAATTTCGTCTTGTCAGTCGCGGCTTCCACGAGAAAATTCGGAGTAAGTGATGCTTAGAGAGTGAAGCTAAGTACGTTTTGGGGAAAAGGGGTGATAGTCTGCAGTCAAAATTACCGAAGTATGGAAATTAAGGAAAAACCTCGCTGCAAAAATAAAAATACGTATTACCAAACCTAACTCCGTGCGTCAATAAGACTTTTCCACACGAAACATACATACATACATATATACGTAATACGTACGTACGTATACAGTTTTGTTGGGGGACAGACGAAGTCTTGTCGGTCAGATTGCATCAATATGTGTGATCATCGACTGTCATCTAAACACGCACACACAACACAACCAAACATACGTACACTTATTTAAAACTGCACAAAACCCACATCAACACATAGACCTATATTCAATACACTATAAAATGATGCTTCAGGCTAAATTCACCGACGAAGAAACACTGGTGTGGCAATCATTCATGTACAGTCAATTGGATGCGTTGCAATTATATACTGTGTATATATAGTATACACGCACAGAGGCCTGCAATGTTTCACTAGTTTGCGCCTTGATTATTGACTTGAATCGTACGTATATATATGGTATATAAACAAACCAGATAACCTGAGCATGTGTGAGCGTAGTCCCGCGGGGAAAATAAAATGATTATATTTCAAATTGAAAACTAACCTAACGTTAAAGTCACGTGATTCACCACTACAACAAAAATTCTACTTTTTATAAACTACGCTAAAACTGTTACCGCGCGACCGCCGTATCAAAAGTATATATACTATATAAAAACTCGATACATCATTTTTAAACCCCGCATAAAAAAAGTCCAGTCCGTTTGATCCAGTAAAGAAATGGGTCCTTAGTCTACGTCTCGGTTGCAAAACCGACCTGCCACTTCTGTCCATAGGTCTTACAAAAAAAGTTCACAATTCGCTCCGGGTGCTATTACCCACGAGTTTTTGGCAGTGTCTGACCCGTGCCCGTAGATTGAGCAAGTTAATTCTCGTCAAAAGTCAAATCTACATAGCACACACGTAAAAAAAATCTGCTATCTACTTTTGGATGGTCGTTTTTATCATCAAGTCAGCTAGTCTTTCAACGCACTCAATCTTATGAACAGAACTGAAAATACAAGTGCATAGCACAACTTTGCCTGTCAGCAGTAGCGGACGCACGCGACTACAAGCAGTTTTTTGTGTACGGGTCGGAAAATTAGTACAGCGAGCTGTCTGCGGGTATCCAATCAACTACAACTTGCTAGGATTTCAGATTTTGTTTCAAACCCGCAAAAAACTCCCATTTTCCACTGTATGACAGCGTTTTTTGTTATTTTTTTAAAAACCGTAACAATAACTTTTACGCTCCTCTAATGTTGCAACTTGTGACTGAATAAAATAATACTATTTAGTATTTATGCTGCGTGACAGAAAATCCAGTATATAGATAAATATAAATAAGCAACGGTCAGGTCACTTTTACAGTGAGCTCACCTACCCACGGGTTACTTATGAGCGTTAGGGGGCGGGTTGGGTCGTGCGTCGTGGTGGGTCCAAAAGTTCGATCCGCGTTCATCCATAATCTTACTACGTTACCTAGATGTTACAGTTACGACACCCAGCTGACTTGAAACTGAACATGTGATTTAAACTGTAATTACTGATTCATTCATAAAATTAACACGTTAGAACACGATTTTAAACTGTCTCGCTTTTACTACATACAGATTGTCAAACATTGTAAAATAAAAAGAATAAATTTGCTTGTGTAGTAATAACTGCAAAATACGAAGCGGTGAAACGCTATTACCGTTTTTTTAAGATATTTTCTTGATTCTTTACATTACTATCAGTACCAACATTACTACATACGTACAAAATAGTACTACAATAAATGTACACAGTGCATATAGCAGTCACTACACTCTAAAATCTCATCTCTGTAAAATTTGTATGGAATACTGTGAAAAACTTGATTCACCAAATACAGGCTCGTACGTGGTAGACCTTGACCTTCTAAATACACACGCACAAATCTGCCTATACTAAAACCAATAGATGCTCAATATACTAAACGATTCAGCGCACTGACACAACACACCAATACATACATGCATAGAAACACACATACGCACTGACACAACACACCAATACATACATGCATAGAAACACACATACGCACTAAAAATTGGTTTGGTTGTCCAACATTGCAAACTTTTTCATCCATAACAAGTCTGTTGAAAGAAAACAGTAGATGTAGAAGGTCGATAAAAAAAGGGGGGATCATGCATTTTTTGCCACTGGCGTGTGGTCAAAACATCACCTCAAATTAATAAAGCAGCGAAGTATGCACCTTACGCAACCTAAACTAACATTCCTCTGAGTCCCCCAGCCCCCTACTTTATTCTCCTCCTAGCGACATATACAGGCATACTACACACACATGACGACATGGCGGAATTAAAGTATGTCACACAAGTACACAGCGGCATGTGCTAGTTTAGCCGTAGTGGATCGGCTCGTAGTAGATCAGCGATCCGTTTGACAACTGACCATGTCACCTATTTCACATTTGTTTGACCGAACCATCAATCACACATGTCTGAATACTATGCCAATTGCCAAATAATCCAAACAGTTTGTAACTGGACGCTCGGTCAAAGTCGGGTGAAGGAAGACACGTTCTGTAGTGTTTCAGTTTTGCCATTTATAGCAATATTATCAGTCAACACCTTGTTGAATGGGTTTCAGCACAAGAGCAGCGCAATGTTAGTTTTACTTTACTTCAAGATAGAGACAACCATGGTCAATGATCAGTTAGAGGATAGGTGCTTGTGTAGTTTGCGTTCGAAAACCACCGGATCTGATGTTGATGTGAGGTTAGAAGGTAAATGGTTCCACAAACGGGTGCAGTGTGGAGTCTCGTGGTCTGGTTGATGGTGTGATGTGCACAATCTCCCACCATCAACGTGTCCAACGAGCTACCGCACAACTGCATGTTACATGACCATATTCGTAATATAAAATTGCATCCTAGAAGCTGACGTCCAAAGTTAAATTTTGTTCCATTTAGCGTTTTAACAAATTATTAATCGAAGTATAATAATTTCCTTTGCTAATTTATTTCGTTTTTGTTTATCTGATTTGCTTTTATTATCAACAGTTCCCAACCAGGCTTCTATTTCTGGCCCAACCTTGGTCAGGGCCCGATTTATCGAAGCAAAATGTTCGTCGTTGAAAATGTTCGTCGTTGAAAATTTTGGATTGATCGAAACATTTTTAACGGCGAACATAACACGTAATTATAGGACAAATGTTCGTCGTTGAAAAACAAATGTTCGTCGTTGAAAAACAAATGTTCGTCTTTGAAAAAGCAAATGTTCGTCGTTGAAAATGTTCGTCGTTGAAAAAACAAATGTTCGTCGTTGAACAAGCTCTTCTGCTGAGTGAGGAGCTGTTACACTGTGAGGTCTGAGTGGCAATATTCCAGAGAAATATTAAACGCGGCCACTTATTGTGGATAAAATAATTTTTTTTAATTCTAGTTTCTGCACACAGTCACTGCTGAGTAGCTCCAAAGCTTTTCAAACAACAAAAATTGAAAGAATAAATTGAAAGACAATAGATTTTTGAAGCCAAAAACCTTTTGAAGGAAAAAATAGAACGTCTCACCGAGATTCAAACTCGGACCAATGGACTAAGAATCCTGAGTGCTAACCAATACACTATGAGACCTCTGGTGCGAAGATGTTAACTTCGACTATTAAAAGTTCTTCTTCAACAAAAGACAAATAGTTAGACATTAGTAGTAGATGTAATTTTTTATCTCAAAAATATAAAAATAATTTAATTCTTTCAACGTCAAGCAATTATTATTGTACTTATTGTACCTAAGGCATTTCTTTTGCTAGTAAATTCTTACGTATTTTTCTACGACTGTTTGATTCGTACGCTGAAAGTCTATGTTAAATCATCCCGAACCGTTAGCCCGGGTGGCTCAGTTGGTAAGTGCTGCGCGCATTTACTGAGCATCTGATTTCGGATCAGAACGTCGGTAGTTCGATTCCGCCCCGGAGCTGCACCTTTTGCCTGGGGTTGTTCTGCATACCCATAGTCTGTGCGTTTCGCCAAATTTGTGTGCAGACTGTCAGAACAGCGAGGTACCTACCCTTCTAGTGTTAATTAACACTAGAAAATCGACCTACCCAGATTAACGTAGGAATCACAGATTCTGAATATAGTATATACGCGGCCCCTGAGGGGGCCGCGTAAAAACAAATGTTCGTCGTTGAAAAACAAGTGTTCATCGTTGAAAAACAAATGTTCGTCGTTGAAAAATTTTCAACGGCGAACATTTCAACGGATGTCTTGAGCTCCGTTGAAATGTTTGTCGTTGAAAATTTTTTCAACGACGAGCTTTTGTCTTTTAGAACATAATAATGTTCTAAAAAGCCAAAGCTCGTCGTTGAAAAATTTTTCAACAACGAACAATTTCAACGACGAACATTTGTTTTTCAACGACGAACATTTGTTTTTCAACGACGAACATTTGTTTTTCAACGACGAACATTTGCTTTTTCAACGACGAACATTTCCAACGACGAACATTTGTTGTTTCGATAAATCGGGCCCAGATTTTGCAAAGCATAAGTGAGCACTGGGCATTGGGCACCTCTTTCACAAAACCCTTCATGCCATTAATTGCAAAAACCTTACCTTCTTCCAACTTGAAAAAGCCGAGGTGGAATTTAAAAATATAGATTTTTAACGCAAAGAATGTTGAAAACATTAGAAAGTACGTTAGTAATAACAACATAATAAAAACTATCGCACTTTTGTCACTAGTAAGCTTGTCTTGTCATTTCGGTATTGGCTGTTCTTGGATCGCGTGCAATGTCCACCTCATTTTGATTGGCGGAATTGCCTACTGAGCAAGCTATCATACCTTTCACATAATATTCTCTATATATAATGAACATATATGAGGTGACGAGCACTTACATTACTGTCATTTTGTTTCGAAAAAGTTGAAGCATACTTAGGGCCAATTCCTAAAATGGACTTAACGGATTAGACTTAATTAAATCCGTAATTTAGGAATTGGATTTCGGATTTATCGGATTTAAAGTTTCAGACTGACTAAACGGACTTATTTTAGTCCGATCCAATTCCTAAAATACCACAGGATTTAAGTTTTTAATCCGTTTCAATTCCTAAAATACTTTCGGATTAAACGTGCTGCTGGACTTAATTAAGTCCGCTGAGCAAAAATCCAATTCCAAAAATGGATTTATTTAAATCGATAGCATTATAACATAGCTTAGACCGTATTTTTAAACGGCAATGAAGTGCAACATTTGAAAATTTACATCATTAAAAAGCCTAATTTCTGAGCTGTGGAATGGTGTATTACACATCCAAAACGATAGAAGCAGTCTAAAGTTACAAACGTAAATACGAGGGCAACCCAGGTGCTAAATCTGGCAAATCCATGTAAATTTAAGAGGATTTAACTCGGCTATAAAATGTGTGCAATTTTAAATCCGCGGATTTATTGGATTTAAAAATTAATACTAATTTGAATGATATAAATGCTAAAAAAACAAAAAACAGCATTATTGGCATCGCTACGTATGCTGCTGCACGCGGGATTAGGTAGTTTGATTGTAGGCGGAGCTAAAGGCTGCTGCAATCTGATTGGCTGTTGGCTTTGAGAAAAGGTCCCATTTGGGTACCTGGGTCCCGTTTGGGTACCTGGGTCCCGTTTGGGTACCTGGAGGGCCCGTTTGGGTACCAGGTACCCATTTGGGACCGGGTCCCGTTTGGGACCCTTTTCGGCCGTTATTGTGCAACGCATCTACCGCGCTGCCAAGCTGGCCGATGGGAAGAGTGTCATACTCTTCCCATTATGTACTCTTGCTACAAGTTACATATGTCCATCTGCACGACTGACGACGAGAAATGAAGCTGCTATAAAACAACTGGTGAATTCCTTTATCGCTTCAAAATTTTTGCATGATCAAAATTTTTACATCAGGGTTGGCGCGATAGCGTCCAACCCTAGAATAGGAAAATTTAGCACTATTGCTGATTTTGAGAATTTGAACTTTTTATAGCTCAAAATATAGGAGAGCTTTTTACACAAAATTTTGTGTGTGTACACCCCTTGGCAATACCTAAGTGCTGGCAAAATTTCAGCCGGATCGGTCAAGTATTTTCTGAGATACCCCCGGGGACCCCCCAAAATTCACGGACTTTCGCTCTTTTTTTCCCAGAACTTTTCTCGCCGGTAGTTCATCCGAGCGACACCTTTTTTGGGTTTTCACATTTCGTATAGCCTGCAATAGACACGGAAAAAATGGTTTTGCTCGGGTGTTTCCGGGAGAGGCGGTGCTGGGAGGAGGGAAACCCTTTTTTGGGGTCCAAAAAATGAAGTACGAAAAAGTTTAGCACACTTTTTAAGAAGTTGCGCAAAACGGCCAGTCATGATCTTTTGCATGTGAGGTGGTACAGTAGTGGAATAGAAACTAACATGGGCTTTTTTTGAATTTCGGCCTATAAGCCCCAGGGCATGCCCATACCCCCCGCCACGTGTATTACGGGGTTAGGTTCGCTACGCGCTACGGGCAGTGGAGCTATCATGGTTATAGCTGGAGGTCTATCGTTTTGTATACGAATATAAACCCATATGCTGTGCATTCACTGGTATTATCACTTTCTTGCTCAGATGTTGAATAGTCCCCTAGACGGTACCCCCTGTTGGCTGTATGTCATGTATGCGCGTACGTAACTTCACAGTATAATAATTAGGTTTGCTGTTTGTTTTTCATGATACTTCAAGTTTTTTCGTGCAATGTGGATTGTGAACTTGCGAACATCATATTAATATCCATTGCCCCACCGATTGCCCCCCCCCAGGGTGTTCCCAAAGGGGACTCGGGACCCTTTTGCACTTTGGGGTCAAAAATTTTTTTCGAGTTTATTCTCAAAATTTGTCTCTAGGGGTAGTTTGGTGTCCTGAACACGAATCTGGGATTTATTTTTGCCTATACCCACTCTGGACACCCATGGCCCCCAGGGTGCCACCCAGGGGGTCAAAATGGGTCAATTTTTTTGAATTTGAAATTTTGATGTCTATTGAGGTAATTTGACCCCCTCAACACGAATCCGAGGTTTATTTTTATCTGTGACTCTCGTGAACTCTCCTACGACACCCTACTAGGGTACCGCCCCACAACGGATCCAAGGGGTCAAGTTTTGAAAATTCGGATTTTGATGTTCATAGGTGTAATTTGATTCCCTGAACACGAATCTGAGGTCTATTTTTGTCGATGACGCTCGTTGACTCCCCTGCGACCTTACCACCTCAGGGTACCCCCCCTCCCGACAGTTGTCCAAGGGGTAAAACTTTCAAAACTTGAATTTTGATGTCCCTGATTACGAATCCGTGGTTTTTTTGGCTAGAACATCCCTGGATTCCAACACCTCCCGAACGGGAATCCAAGGCGTCAAATTTTACATAGGTATATATACATGTATATTGTATATATGTAACATCTACACATGTACACTTACGTACATATATACTACATTGGTTCACTTCAGGCAGTGAAGCCGTCATAGCCATATGTAGTGATAGCTATGCTGTGTGCTTCGTTACACTACAGCGGAAAAAGAGAGTGGACTAGTAACGAAAACTGCCCTTGTCGGGCGACTCCTTGGGACGAATAGGTTACTGTCTGTCTAAAGCGGAAAAATACTTAGGCTGAGCTTGTAAAAGCATTGGTACAAGACATTATTAACGAGAATATGCAATTCGTGTGAGCTCGTCAAAGTAGGTGGACTAGGTATACCTGTTGAGAATAGGAAACGATCTTCGTAGGGCAGACACTGTTTTCCGCAACCCTATTCGCGCGAACTTACAGCCCGTTCTGGGTTCGTTTCAACTGTATTTTCTTATTATTATTGTTGTAAACTATATATGCTTGATAAAAAGGTTCTGTGAGATAACCGATCGTTTGATCGAAATATATGTATATGTACGTAGTAAGCATCGTACTTCATTCGACTTACTTCATTCGATCATATTTAAATATTCATATTGTGTTAGATGTGTGTAAGCTACAGTAGGAACAAATCCATAATCTGAGAGTCCATAACCTAAAAACAAGAGCTTATGTACAAGAAACTGCGGCCTAAATTGACCCATTTATGGCGTGCAAAATACATTGGTGCGAGGTATATAGGGTTTTCAGCGTCCTTGTCAGCCGAACAATTGTTTGCGAACCTTAGCAATCCCTGACTGATTGTTTGCACACCCCCGATTTGTTTCAGCCGTTCAGCCAACAGTCGACATTTCAGCTAAAATTATTATGAGTGCCCGCTCTAACGTTTTTGCCATTTGCCAATGTTGAGTTGTAAAGTGTAAAGCCAGTGTAAAAAATGCCTTTATGTTACATGAGCACATGATATAATTTAGCTGAAGGTCGCGCGAATAGGGTGCGGAAAACAGTGTCTGCCCTACGAAGATCGTATTCCTATTCTCAACAGGTATACCTAGTCCACCTACTTTGACGAGCTCACACGAATTGCATATTCTCGTTAATAATGTCTTGTACCAATGCTTTTACAAGCTCAGCCTAAGTATTTTTCCGCTTTAGACACACAGTAACCTATTCGTCCCAAGGAGCCGCCCGACAAGGGCATTTTTCCTTACTAGGGTGCGGAAAACAGTGTCTGCCCTACGAAGATCATATTCCTATTCTCAACAGGTATACCTAGTCCACCTACATTAACGAGCTCACACGAATTGCATATTCTCGTTAATAAACTCTTGTACGAATGCTTTTACAAGCTCAGCCTAAGTATTTTTCAGCTTTAGACAGACAGTAACATATTCTACCCAAGGAGCCGCCCGACAAGGGCATTTTTCCTTACTAGATGACAGTTTTTGAAATTCAAAAAGTACGAAACAGGCATCTTCCTCTAGACACATTTCCGATGATACGACGCACTCATTTACCCCATTACATAACTTTGCAAAAGTTCATCAATCAGTGTCTATGCAAACTGCATAGTGCTTTCTCATTCTCAGACATCACAGCTGATGCACAGTCGATTATCGATTTGTTTACACAAGCATAGCGACACGCACACTCCCACATGTCACACACACGCACATCATTTTGTATCGGACAGGCAGCTGCTGCTCAGCACAAACTGGATGTCAATGCACTGAAACTGTGCATGATTTACATGCAATTTTCGTTTCAGTCCATTGACGGAAATTCGTATGCGTATGCACGGCCGCTGAGACGGCCGCGCAAAAATCACGCCACTGAAAGTGTCTGAAATGAGTTTCGGGCTTAATTATTCTGTCATTTTGCCGGCTAACGAACATATATACCTACGGTTGTAAGTGTTAATCGACCCTTACCGACAAGTATGAGCCAGGTTTTAGGATCAAATTGTATATCCGGCTGGTTGCTCATAGTAACCGCCTAGTTTTTATATGTTAATTCTCTGTTTTTTTTTATTGTAAACAAACAATTGGTTAAATTCTTTGGCCCTGATAACCATTAGCAACATGTTATGTAGTTTCTTTTCTACAGAGAACAAAAGTGTAGAAAACAGGAATAGTACTTCAAAGGCTGCGTTGTCTTTGAGCTGGCCTGAAACACCAGAGTTTCAGGTTCAGCTTTTTCCGGCGGTAAATTATATTATATATCTATCTAGATAGATATTATGTATCATTGGCGTTCATGCACTAATACACGCACACCAGCAAGCACACACCCATACTTCAATGTATGTATCTTGTTTGGAATAGAAAGCAAAAGCCTACAAGCAACCCTTAGCACTCATTTAGATCTAATTTGCTTTCATGCTTATTTCGCAACTTGGCTCAGTATGTCCAGCTAATTATCAGAAAATTAGTCTCAGTAGACTAGTGCTATGTCTCACCCTTTTTGGCATATGACATAAATACGGCAATTTTCCCTTTTAAATGCTGCTTATAGGTTTAAAGATAAGTTAAAAGTTTTATGAACTTCAGAGAAATGTCAAGGAATAGCTGACTTTTTCAGTGTGCTATGTGAGTTATGAAGTAGATATATGATTTCTATGTAGATGCTCACATAGATGTTAGCAGCAGTGTTTTTTGTCGACTTATGTATTATCATATCGCCATGATAACAGGATAACAATTCTTAGTAGAAAACGAACGATCTTTGTATTTTTCGGAAAAAACGTTTGTTACCTACTAGTACTAGCTTCAAGCCGTGGGCTGGGCTTGGGTTGGGTTGTGGGTCAAAAATTTGAAAGTCCTCCCTTGTGTCATCAAAGACGGGTGTTTCTTACTGAAAGAAAGACAGCATCAGCATCAAAATGACCAAACAGGGATTCGCACTGCCCGTCGCTGCATGTACAGACCAGTGCTTTAACCATTTGAGGTACCGGGCGAATGCTGAACCGTCATTGAGTAATTTATCTTTTAAGTACCTAATAGGCCTACATATCTCATTTCACACTTGTAGCATGCTCATTACTGCTTTCTCTCTCTAGTGAAACTTCTTATTTCAGTAAGATTTCGAAAGTCTGCCCAAAAAGTTTCGAGTTATTAGAAAAACGAAACGTGATTTCATTACACAAAGAACAGATTTTAGCCATTACCGGCACAGGAAAGAGCTTTAAAAATTACGCCACTTATTTTTTGTTCCTTCTAGAGAAGGAACTATTGTTTTGAAATTAACTGCTCATAGCGTTTAACGCTACTGAGCAGGCTGCATAGCCAGTATGTTTTAGGTGTATTTTCAGCTTGGGAGCTGCCTGCTGATTTTTTGTCTGCGTATATGCAGAAAATCAATAATCGATGTGCACTGTAACAATGCTACTTTTTCAAAATCGGCACCGGAATGTTTCACCAGCAGTATACAAGAGCTATTAGAAACCACTGTTTATCGCTTCTTGTTCTTAGAGCTGATTTGCTCAGCTCAGATCTAAGTGTCACTTTTGAGCCATTTGGTTCATGCAGCGGGATGCTTAACATCCTGCAACACTTTTTTGTACGTACTACATATTTAGATTAAGTAAGAATGAGCTAGTTATGAAGTAGAGTAAGATACGAAGTATAGCTTAGGTAAGTACATATGGAATAGAGAACCATTTCATTTATACCTAAAAGGTAGACACCGGGGAAGGAACCTTGCCCCTTTTGGGGCCTACTTGTTTCAGTGTGTACCATTTCAGACTTCAGTTTGCATAATTAGGACTATATTGTGAGTTAATTATAAATTGGTTAAAACTTCAAATGTTTTAACCACAGTTTTAGCTCATGTCCGAAAAATTTTCACATTCTAGACAACTTGGGAATAATTAACCTTTGTAGATATTCCGATCCCGATAGGTATTGTAATTAACCAAATGAGCTATTTCTTATGGACTGGACTCTTTTTGGCTGACCACCAGAATATGACACCAGCAGCATCGTACAGAAAAGCTATGCAATTTCTACTTGATTGTCGACAGAAAATTTTTAGACACAAAGAGGTGCCAGAAAAACAAGTAAATCATGGAGTGAAAACAAAAATATTACTCTTCATACTTCATAAAATGTTCAAATTGACACAGGAGGGTAATTTCTAAATTATGTAGGTGTATTGAGTCAGAAACAAACAACAAACAACAGCCAATTTTACTGTAGTTTTAAGAGCCATTTCGATAATATGCGCACACTATTTTGTGAGTTGTACAGACAGGACAAGACCAACAACACAAAATACGCTATCGAAACAAGAGGGTGGGTCAAATTTCCCAAGTTATGCATTAAAAGGTTAAACAAGAACTTCTATTTATTCACAGTATGCAGGAATTGTGCGGATTAAAAAAAGAATCACTCAAAGTATCCAGGTTAAGAAAATTTTTACAGAGGTTATAGGCTAGTTTAGCAGTGATTGGAGAGTAACCTGTTAAATTTTATTTATCCTTTTAAACATTATCGTGTCTACACAGTTTAGACCAATGAAAGGAAACAGTTTAGCAGTCTGGCGTTTAGAACCATAACTTTTTTATCTGTCTTGACGTGAGCTACATCAGCGTATCATTATCACTGACATAGCTCAGTTGAAACGGTTCAGTGATCACGATCTTGATTACAAAAATTTATTCAGTCAGTCGACTCATATTATGAACGCAGTAATCCAATGACTCCTAACTGCTTAAAATGATGGACATGAGCATAATATGTCGTTATCAGTTGAGCATTTGAAATTTTATTGACCTATTCAGTTTTAACATGACTACGGTTCCGCTACCAGCATTTAATATGAGATTGCTTTGAACATATTTTAATCATAATTTTTAGTTTCCTACAATAATCTGTTTACCTACTCTTAGACAACGCGCTACTGTGTATAATCATGTACATAAACGTATAGTGGTGCATTGGTACGGGATAGACCCTATTTCAAGTTTTCGGGTCATCCTGTGGTCCACACAAATTGGATCGATTGATGCTCGCTGCTGTTATAATTTAGCACAATTAGCGCATAGATTTTCGGAATTCACATTTTGAAACTTTTGCTAACCTTTTGGAGAGATATTGAAATTGGACTTTGATTTTGAGTTTGACGCAATATATTGACAAACTTCTGAGATAAGATCTTGTTATCATTTTCTTACAAGTGTCTTGGCAACCGCTAACCTTTTGCGATGTTTTAACATTTTCACCATTAGTTAATATTAAGAGTCCATAATAAGTAGAGTATGGCAGCCTTTTGGACCCCAGCTTGGCCGCCGCGAACATGCTGCCACCATTATCTCCCGATAAAGGCCACAACTGAGGGGGGTACCCCCCTACACGAATCAAGGCATAGGCCTCAGCTGTAAGGGGGGACCCCCCACGAATCAGACCATAGGTCTCAAACGTGGGGCCCCCCACAAATGAGGGTACCCTTAACAAGGGCGTAGGCAGGGGGGGGGTCGCGGGGGTCGCGACCCCCCCCCCTTTTGGTCGAACCTGAAGAAATTGTACACAAGGGTCCCCCTTTTGGTTTTTATTGTCCGGCCGAAAAAAATTTCCGATACGTCTCCAATTGACCAAATTTGGCCTAAAAATCTAAAAATTCTCATAGTTTTTCTGGGGGCTTGCGCCCCCAGACCCCTGCAACTTTGTGGTTCACTATTCCTTCTTATTATCTTTCATCAAAGCCTACGCATGTCTACAGGAGTACATTATGCTGAATTTCCTTGTGTCTGTCTGTCCTTACACTGTCTGAAGTGACGTCATCTATTGTTTTAATTTTCCTGTCGGAAAAATTTCTCCAATTAACCAAATTTGGCCCAAAAATTAAAAAAATTCTCGATATTTTTCCCAAGGGCTGCCGCCCCCAGACCCCCGCAGCCGCAACAGTGAGTTTAATTTAAATGACCAGATTAGCATTTGTTTATGTGCACAACTTCGTTAAAAAGTGCAAAAATAATTGTATTCTGGGGGCTCACGCCCCCAGACCACGGTTTAAAAAATTGAGCAAAAAAGTGGACAAAGTGCGACCCCCCCCCCTTTTCAAAATCCTGGCTACGCCCCTGACCCTTAATAATGTGTTGGTGCTGTCCCACGTTTTGTACAACCTATAAAATGACCTGGGGACGCCTTCTCGCCACTTTTTGAGGTGTAAAGTTGTAACCAGGGCTACTTTGAGTGCTGAGCACGAATTTAGACGAATAGACCCAATTTACCGTCTCAGACTACCCACCTTTGAGGTAAATGTTTTGAAACTGACATTTTTCTTATCTGGAGGTAATTTTGGTCCCTGAACGAATCCAGGGTCAGCTTTTTTCTATGATTCTCTTGGACTCCCATATGAGCCCCTGGAGCATGGTTACCCTGGGGAGGGGGAGGCGTAGGGGGTTCACGAGGGCCCTAAGCAAAAATGGACCTTGGATTTGTGTTCAGGGGCTAAAATTACACCTAACAATTCTAATTTCGAAAGTGTGACCGTTGGGCCCTGAGGACCCCTTAGGAGGGTACAGTGAGGGGCTCATAGAAGGGTTCAGGCGATGCTAGGCAAAAAGTAACCCCAGAATCGTGTTCTGGGGTCCAAATTACATCTGGAAATGTTTTTACAAAATAACTCGAAAATATTTAGAAGGACCGGCCTCACATTAGCTCACTCACAGCGACTGGTGGGCTAAAAAATTGGCCATTGTACTAACTATATAATTTACGAAAAGTGCTACCTACAAATCCAAGCATTCACATATCACTTGAGAGCTTTGACAACTCAGTTTCAAAATTTGACATTTTCAAAGCTCTAAAAGGGGAACCCTGGTCTTGTCATACAAAATTTAGACCAATTCGAGTCAGTAGTCAGTACTCAAATTACTATTGTAGTTTTACGATATAAAAATATAACTTTCAATTAATTCATTCGCACGCAACCCGCAAGGACACCCTGGTAGTACGGTACCCCAGGGCGTCATATGGGAGTCCAAGAGGATCATAGAAAAAAGTTGACTTTGGATTCGTGTTCAGGGACCAACAGATCAGAAAATCACAATTTCAAAACATTTACGTCAAAGGTGGGTAGTCTAAGACGGCAAATTGGGTCCAGGGTAAAACGTAGCTGAAAATTTGTGTTCAACTTCAGCACCTCAAAGTACAACCTTGCAGCTCAAAAAGTGGCGAGAGGGCGAGAGGGCGAGAGGTCATATAGGTTGTACGAAACATGGGGGGACCCCCACATTTGAGGGACCCTCATTTGTGGGGGGGTGTCCCCTGACGTTTGAGACTCATGGTCTGATTCGTGGGGGGGGGGGGTGCCCCGCACATCTGATGCCTATGCCTTCATTCGTGTAGGGGCCAGGGGGGTGCCCCCCACCGTCGTGGCCTGTTTCGGTAGGGGAAAGCGCCCAATTACGAACAGTTTCGTAATAGGAACACTTTCAGCTTCTTTTGATTGGATTATCTGTTTGAGTGTAGCTTTCTAGCCAAAATTTAATTGGCTCATAAATGCACGTGATCACTTCACACCGACTGAGTTTCAAGCCGATTGGTTGAATATTCGTAAAAATATACCATTTTTTATAAAAGTGGTTCGTCAAAATTGAAAAACAACAGTGACCAAACAAGAAAATATCACCGTACTTTGCCCCAGGATTCTTGAGCGGGGAAAAAGTTTTTAAAATAATTTTTACATCACCGTGAAGTAAATTTTATGCACTGTTCATCTATGTCACTTTCTTTTTAAATCTCAAAACTTTCTCGCTGACATTTTTCCGAAAACCGCCATGTGGCAGAAATTTTTGATGGGTTTCTTAATACGAACGCATGCACTCAGAATTGCACCCATTCGAGAACAGGGTCTCCTAATACGAACCCTTTACTCTTGGTAAGCACTGTTCGTATTAAGCAACCTTGGCTCACCCCGGGATTCTCACAGGCTAGCGTGTTCGTATTTAGCCACCTTTTTGCCAGCGTAGCGAAATTTGCTGATGCTTTCTGCTCAGCCACCAAGAGTACGGTGTTCTTATTCAGCATCTTTGCTTCCAATTAGGCGACCACCCGTTCTTTTTAGGGTGCCTTTGTACCGCTTAAATTTGGATGTGTTCGTAATTGGGCGCTTTCCCCTAGTGGTCGCAGCATGTCCACGCTGCTAGGCCACAAACGTGTACAGTGACATATGTACTCTTGTCATTATTATATGCACTCTTGATGTTAATTACAAGTTAACTTTTCATCACTTTCTTATCACGGTGTTTTAAACAACTTTGGATTTTATTTTAGACTGTCTAATTAAGGCGTAAAATATTCAAAAGGATTGTTTCAATTATAAATAGGAATGAATAAGACATGCACACTTTTTTCTTCACGCCCAAAAGGTGTTCAAGCACTGTTTGGTGTACTGATTCACCTCTTCCTTGTGTCGGAGTCATACCAGGCTACGCGTAGTAACTCCAAAACAAGAGTATTCCTAAGCTACTAAAAGGGGGGGAGATCGAAATTACCATGATTCTCAGAGGACTTTAAAAATAAGTTTGGGGCGAGTTTTGAGACCTGACTTCCGACCCCGCAAGCAGAAAAAACCCGCAAGCGGGGTACAGTCGTGAGTGTCCCTGCACACTTTTTCTTGATTCGTGCAATTAACCACTTAAGTTACGTATGTAAGGTAACTGTCCATATTTTTAATAATGTTTCGCTTGCGCGGGTCCAGTTATGGTATAGTTGAAACGTGCATAATGCTGCACAGTTTTAACACCTTTTTGAACAATCAAGATTTTTTAGATGTTTAGCATTAGTTTTGAACAAATAGTGAGATTATTTCTTTCGTTCAGCAACAGAGGTTATTTGCAGCTTTGATCTTTCGTAACCAATTGTTGCATGTATGCATATTTCTGTACCCACGTGTGTCTACAGTAGAACGTTTTGTCGCCGCAGTCTAATGTGGGTACAGACAACATAATAAATGATTTGTCTGTAGATTCTGCAATCTGCTAAAATAATTTCTCGGGTGCTTCATAATAAAGACTATGAGCGCTATTACACGCCTACCGACAATTCCGATGAGTTTGCCTTGAGCCGATCCTAGCTCACGTCCTTGCCTATGCCCGCCGAGTACATATATAAGCATAAGCAAGGAGAGAAGTTTAATTAAGCTTTAATTTTGTGCCAAATTACTGTTTTTTGGTTTCCGTGAGTGTTATCTTGGCAACACACAACCATGCCTTCGCGAGTTTATAGGCCGCCGCCTTTTTGAACTGTCATCTTACTCTGTGTTGGAATTACATATATGTGTGTAATCAAAAGTATATAGTAGAAAAAGTGATGGAAACTTTCTACTTGAAGTACCAACGTAAAGCCTGTATCAAACATTTTAAGCCTTCACTATTTTGCATTGTCTAAGCTTTCCGGCGTCACGGAAAAATACCGGCCGCAAAATGTGTCCGGGAGATACTTTATCCATCGGAAAAATTATCCACCCCGGGTATTTTTTCCGGAAAATTGTGTCCTCTTGCCTGAAAATTTTGTCATTTTTATAAAAAACTGTGTCACCCGAACACATTTTTTAAATGAATTGTGTCCCCATTCGTCTAGCTTCTAGAATAGAATGGCTGATTTTAATTATGCAATCATACTATACTTCGTGAGTACCTACTTAACTATTAAATAATAGTTACATACAAACGTTGAAACAAATGTTGAAAATAGCTTGTAAAAACTAAAAACTACGGAAAAGTTGCTTAAGGTGGTTTCGCATCTTTTTTCATTGTTATATTTTGTAGCGAATACTAAATCAATTTAGAAGCGGTCTTTTGCATATTATTAACCAACATATTTTTTACAAAATTGCAATTTTTCAAAAATCGATAACACTCATAGCGTGCACACCAACTATTTTGTTGAAGCTTATCAGCTCAATTTTAGGCATTTTTCCATGTATTTAGTTATTTCTTCGCTGTGGTGAAAAATGTCCGCATACGGGGTCAAGTAACTTATAATGTCACTTGTCACATTTATATATGTGTTATGAAAGTGGTAGTATGCTGAACTAAGCGTAGTGATCTGTGACCAAAAGTTTGCCCCAAATTTTACTAAAAATTCAAGAAAAGCCAGTTTCATGACTTTGGTGGGCTCTAACTAAAAAAATATTCAACCTTTTCACTCAATTCGAAAACGGTATCGGGGAAATTTATTTGGCTACTGTCAAGTTTGCTTTCTTTGCATTCCCATGAACCCGTCTGGCTATTCGTTACTTCAACTAAAATCACTCATTGTGCTCAGAAATGACGGATTTTTAAAAAAATTTAAACTTAGTTAGCTGGGGCTTCATTGGGGTCATTCAAAATTACACTAAGCACAGCTTGTCCTTAAACGCTGAAAAAATGGCGGACAAAATGGTAAAAAATGTCATTTCATGAGTTTGAAAAAAATTTGCAATTTTTGAAGGGGTTTAATAAAACTGCCAAGGCTTTGCGCTGCTATAGCATACACCTACCAAATTTTCCAGATAGAATACATACATAGAGGACTATATACTCGTAAATTATGGCGTCAAATGGTTAGTTGTAATTTGCGATATTGGCTTGAGAATTCAGAATTGGTGTTAAAAAATCAAGGTTGCCGATCACCTAGAACGACTTACTGAAATATTATGTCGTATTTTAGCTGAAAATATTCTTAAAATAAAACGGGTTCGACCTTTATTGAATGGCGTTTCTGAGTGGCGTAAGAGCCACAAAAATTTACATACAATTTTCCGAGTTTTCAAAAAATACACAAAAAATCTTGTTTTTGAGCCATAAAATAGCCGTAAAAGTAAGAATCAATTTCAAACTAAGCTCAAATAATGTTGTTTACATTTCCAATATCTGTGTTAAGTTTGATTATGTTCGATCAAGTATTTTTTGAATTATTGCAAAAACTTCGAAAACGTAACTACCACCTTATTAAACCTTATTAAAAAGTTGTCTTACGCCCGGTTCATACGCGTCCTTCTGACTGTCCTTTTGTTTGTCCTTTTCCTTTTGTTCGGATCAAGAGTTTATAATAAGAAGAGTATCCGTATGCCACTCTTCTGGACCCCAGCTTGGCTTGCGTGAAAAAGGCCACAACTGTGGGGGGATACCACCCCCCCACAGATCAGCCTATAGGTCTCAAACGTGGGGGTTCCCCCCACAAATCAGGGTATACCCTAAGATGTGGAGGGGAACCCCCACAAATGAGGGTATATAGCCTCAAATGTGGGGGGTCCCGGACTTTTCGAAGTTTTAGGGCCGCTTGTCCCTACGTTTAGATAATTTTGCAGCGATCTGGTCAAATTTTGAGGTTTCGGGTACCTATTTTTCAGCACCAGCAAAGGGGACTTGTCCCGATGGGTCAAAACTGAGGGGTCTTGTCCGGTAACTTAAATCAGTGGGGGGCTTGTCATTCTCAGACCCCCGCACTGTTCTTATGAGCAAGTTAGACGTAGCAAATTTAGTGAAATAAGTTCTATAGTGAACCATGGTATATATACGGTCATTTTTATGTGGGCGGCACTTCGAAAGTTTTATCGAAAACAATTGACTAGTTAATGTAGTGTTCCGACTGAATTAGGTGCCGAAAATGGCGCTTAGAGCTGGAAAAAAATTGCTCAGATACAAATTATTGTGGACATTTTGATTCTGAGCGGACCTGAGTGAGTCTAAAGCAAAATGGAAACCTGGCATTGTGAAGAAGAGGGTCAAATTTTGCTAATAAGATGGCAGTGTAAGTGGCTTGCTTTCCAGCTAGTCTTTTCACTCAGAAAATATGGCTTTCAATTAACCGGCTATGCAGAAAGTCGTGCCGTCGTTGTCGTATTTTTGATGTCATCCTGACTAGACTTGAGCTTAATTTTGATATTTGTCTCATGAACCGAATGTTTTTTTGTCCAAGTGTCCTTTTTTGAGACACAAGTAAGTAGGTACATAGGATACATACAAAGCTACGTTCCATGCTGTTTTAAAATATTTGTTTACACATGTTATGCTAACTTACATACACACCTTTCGATGTGAATTGATTTTTCACGAAAGTTAGGCTGCCGGCTGCTCACTGTAATGGTATCTGTATATATGCAAGCTTTTGACTCTTGAACTTGATTGCAAAGACAAGCGGTGGACTGCACCATTTCAGTTTAACTTAAGTCTGAGCTGCAGCTGATGTCCAGTTGAATCGATTTAGCTAAATCCCAACTAAGTCGCAGCTATGAGCTAAATTCCTGTTTGCAACTAAATTTTAAGTGCCAACTGTTCGAACTTCAGTTGTCTCGAAGTTGAACCAATTGAATGAATTTAAGCCTGAGCTAAATCGGTGTAAGCTAATTGCCAGTTAATCCGACTTGATGCAGTCCACCGATTGTATTTGTATAGTAGGTATTAGGTAAAACAATGAAGTGGAAGCAGGGGCGGACCGTGACCTCAAAAAAGGGGGGATACAGCATAAACTTTTTCACCTTATTTGACCTTTTTTGCTACATTCACAAACTGCATTACAACGTATGCTGCTTTTTGATGATTTCGAGGGATTACGTGTTGAAAACTACAAAAATGTGAAGCAATTAAATTTACACACACAAAAGCCTTAATTAGGGTTAATGAGACAAAATATATACTACACAAAAGTTTGCAAGTCGAATGTTAAACTATATAGTTGCTGGGGGCGGCAGCCCCCAAAAGATGCAACACTTACATACAGTGGCGTAGCCAGGAAAAAAATTCGGGGAATGGCTTTTTGACTCTGTTGATTGTTGAAATTTAAATTTAATTTAATTTTAATTGCAATTTTAACTCATGTAACTTAACTTTTTACTATGTTTTTGAGTTAAAATTGCAATTAAAATTAAATTAAATTTAAATTTCAACAATCAACCATTCCATTCAAAAGCAAAAGCAAAGAATCAAAAAGCCATTCCCCCGAATGTTTTTCCTGGCTACGCCACTGTATATAAGTGTTCCATCTTTTGGGGGCTGCCGCCCCCAAACACCCGCAACTATATAGTTTAACATTCGACTTGCAAACTTTTATGTAGTATACATTTTGACTCATTAACCCTAATAAAGGCTTTTGTGTTTGTGTGTAAATTTAATTGCTTCACATTTTTGTAGTTTTCAACACGGAATCCCTTTAAATCATCAAAAATCAGCACACGTTGTAACGCAGGTTGTGAATGTAGCAAAAAAGGTCAAATAAGGTGAAAAGGTTTATGCCGTTTCCCCCCGTTTTTTGAGGTCACGGTCCGCCCCTGCTTCCACTTCATTGTTTTACCTAATACCTACTATACAAATACAACCGGTGGACTGCATCAAGTCGGATTAACTGGCAATTAGCTTAACAGGTGGGCCGACAAGGGTCCAGAAGCTAGCAAATTTGAAAACTTTTAAGATTTTTGACATTACGAGCCACAAATTCACTAAATATGTCATTTCAAAATGTCATTCAATAAAAAATGTCACAGCTACTATAGCAGCTAAATCGATCAAACAGTGCATTAAACAAATACTGCATAATGCACCCATACAGGGGCGTAGCCAGGATTTTTAGAAGGGGGGATCGCACCTGTCCACTTTTTTAAATCACTATTGCGGGGTCTGAAAGCAATTCTTTTTACATTTTTTTGGCGAAGTGACAGCAATTTTGAGTTGAAGTGAAGTTTTTAGCAATTTTAATACTTTCACGCGCATTGTAAACGCACGGCCAGTGAGCCATAGGTTGCAGGGGTCTTGGGGCGGCAGCCACCAGAAAAAAATTGATTTTTTCAATTTTTAGGCCGAGTTTGGCCCACTGGCAACGTATCAGAAAGGAAAATGTAAACAAAAGATGGGAACGTCACAGATACCACAAAGGGGAAAACCCAAAGGGGGGAGACCCTTGTTGACAATATCTTCAGGTTCGACCAAAACGGAGGGTCGCGCCCCTCGCGAAAGGAAAGCAAGGAAAGCAAAGGAACAGTGAGCCATAAAGTTGGAGGGGTCTGGGGGCTCAGAAAAAAATTGAGGAAATTTTTGATTTTTAGGCTAAATTTGGTGAATTGGAGACGTAGCGGAAGTTGTTTCCGGCCAGACTACAAAAACCAAAGGGGGGACTCATTTTCAGTCGGAAATTGGGGGGAATCACTCTAATTCCCGCTCCCCCGCCGTGGGTACGCCCTTGGTTTTCCCATAACGATAACTGTTTTATTTTATAGCATCCATTAAAGGATAGTTCACTTCGCGCAATGTTGAACATGTAACAACCCCAGTGAGATGAACGCACAATGCGAAGTTAACTCAGCACGTTCGTTCCGGAGGCGAGCAGACTCCGGAGGAAATTTTTTAATTTTGAGGCCGAATTTCGTCAATTTCCGGCTATTTTTGGTATGCGGCTCCAAAAAATTTTCCTTTGCTGCGGGCAAAAGGGGGGGAATATAACCCCCATATCCCCACCCCTCCGTCCGCCCTTGAGTGGAAGCGTACAAGCGATTTTTTAAAAAACACCAAAAAAGTGTTCCTCGGGCTTAATATAAACCTGATCTTAACGGCTAGTCAAATCTCAAGTTACTAATACTGCCTCATCTGTAAAACAGCAATAATTAATCAATAATTCATGTCTTTTTTCAAATACAGCTATATAGGTTTTGCAATAAAGCAGTTTTTGATTGTCTGAAAATTTCGGTTCCGTGTGCTTTTAAGGTGCATTTGATTTTCCTCAATTTAGCTGTCATTCTAGCTAATATCCACTGAATTTTGTGGTTTATAGCATTATAAATTAAAGCGTAGTTCTTTTTTGAGTCAGAGGTATATGCTATTAAAATGTAATGTCAACGTACATATGAGCCCTTATTGTTTTAATGCAAATTCGAAAAGCAGTTGTTGGGCTGTATGGGTATATTCTACACATCTTGTTCAACTCGCCATTAGATCATTTTTACGCGGCCCCCTTAGGGGCCGCGTACATACTATATTCAGAATCTGAAAGTCCTATGTATGTAATTTCGGATAGGTCGAATTTCCAACGTTAAATTACACTAGAACTCTAGAAGGGCAGGTAGGTCAAATCTTGCTAACTGAAAGTGTAAGATGAAAGACAGCTACTCCGAATGCAAAAATTGCGAACCGGTGGGGTGTCGAAACCCCAAACGGTTGTTCGTCTACGTTCGTCTACATAAGTCTTTTTTTAACATTCCAAACCTTAATGATTCATCAAACAGTTCCGAATGTTAACCAAAACCGTTGTTCCAAAACTCAACTTGTATTGCAAAATATTCAGATTTACTTTGAATAATATGTAAGTACAAATTGACAGTTTGTGGTTTTTTAATTTACGTTAAACGGCTTACATGGCTTGTTTGCTAAAGTCGTGGAAAAAAATTACTAAAATGATTTTCACTCACAACTCAGCAACCATTGTTGGAGTTTGTTTAAATTTTAATTATGATATTTGCTCGAATCTTCTATCACTTGTTGACTTTGAAAAGCGTTTATAATTTACCTGTAAGGGTTTGGAGCAACTCAGCAGTAAATGTGTGCGGAAAGTAGGTAAGTAAGTAGTTGAAATCCACCATTAATGGCCGCGTTTATTATTTCCTCTGGAATATTGACACTAAGGGCTCACAATGTAACCACTTCTCACTCAGCAGAACTTATTAGTTCACAGTTCAATTTATTTACAAGTTAATGCAAATCGATAACGTCTTATTCAACTATACTATTTTATCAACGTGGATGTCCCTAGTGCAGCATTACGTGTAGCTTATACCACGATGTAGAGTGCACTCAGATGTTTTCATACGCACTGTTACCAAGGTGAAGCTTAAGGTGGCGCTCCTGAAATGTGGGTTTTGGCCATTATTTTGAAAATGCGCAAAAATAAACATGCATCGAAAGAACAAAAGTTGTCCAGAAGTGAATTTCCTTTAATTTGATACCCATATTACATGAAAAAATTTTCCTAAATTTTTGAGCTTTTTTCTGTAAGAAAAATAGATTTTCACGAAAATGGCTATATAAGCCAGTGTATTTACACGTAAGTGATGATTTTGGAAGATTGAAAAACACTAGTAGCTGTGTTTTACTTGCACATACTTTAAAATATTTGGTCTGTTACTGAGTGTGGTGTAATTTTTTTGTAAAATAAAGCTGTATTTTCTGCATGATGCTGAAATAAAGTGCGTGTGAATACAAACGCAAATTTCGGCTTGCGATTTTAAAAAATTGGTTCAACGAAAAAACGTAAAATTTGGCACATTAATGCACCTCGTTGTCTTCGAGCGGTCGCAAAATTTGATTTTGAGCGAATCGAAAGTGTTTAAGTGTGAAGTATGTGTTACAAACGTGAATAGGCTTTAAAACCAGTTCTTTTGTCTTTCTATTCAAAACATTTGAATATACGGTCAAGCTATTTATAAAGTGTGAGTAGACTTCGCTATGCCTTTGGCTTAGAGATAATTGGTGTAGCCACGAATTTTGACGACGGTCGGTTGGCTTTTTCCCGGCGGGTTGAGTCTG
>JASANF010003398.1:0-21582 GCA_030248245.1 Trissonchulus sp. WLG1_4 | reverse complement strand
TTCATATAAGTTGATCGCCGCTGTCACACTGAACTGTATGAACGTGAGATAAAAAGTCGTGCATTCCTTAATTCATTCTACAGTCTAAAGTGTAACCGTGAAAGGTCCGAGAGTTCGCGCTATCTTATCATGTATCTTATCTTATGTACATAGTTCATTAATGTAAGCTTGGGGCTTCACAACCACAAGGCAACGTCGACGATCGTATACGCTACGTAGAAAAGTGTGATGAAAACAAAATATAGCAAACTGAAACTAAAACTGAATGCTTCTGAAACTGAAACTCAAACTGAAACTAAAAAGTTCGCCGGAGCTGAAACTGCAGCCTTAAACGAAACGAAACTAGAACTGAAACTTAAACTTAAACTGAAACTAAAATTTCGCCGGAGCTGAAACTACAGCTGAAAATGAAACTAATCTAGAGCTGAAACTAAACTTAAACAAAAAACTCGTAAGACAACTTTAACATCACGAGTAAATCATAGGCGCAAAAAGTTTTTTGTGGTTGCAAAGCGCACCTTTACTCGAAATTTTTGTTAAAACTGACGAAGTTGATTTTTACATGATTCGTTAGCCTAACGTCATATCTCAACCTCTATATCCATTTTTTTAAATTTTTGCCCATGGCCTGAGCAATGACGTCAAATGTAAAATCACTCAAATTTGGCGGGTCCAAAAAACACCAATTTTTTCACATTTCGCCCTCGATTTAGGATTTGAAAATACATATCAAAAATCCGGATCATACTATTTTGCGCATACATGTGGGCTACTACTATGCCAAGTTTCAGCCTATTGGTTTAATGTGGTTTGTGCTAGAACTGTTCAAATAAGGGCTACTTTTCGGCTTTTTGGCGTACTTTTGCCTATTAAATACACTGGAAACACACTGAACCAAAAGTGCACCTTCAAGCTTAATTGTTCTTATCTGAGGTAGAGGTGCCTTGAGGGAGTAACATATTATGTGAAAACAAGCAGAAGTCTTATGCAAAAGGTGGTCTCACTAAGCACTACAGCACAAATGGTAAGAATAGGTTCAAAAACCAATTCAAAAACCTGCTGCGCAGCGAAATTTTGGTAAAATGTGAGAGATCATAATAACATTCAATGAACGATCAATGATCATGCAGGCATACACAGTAACGCAACGGATTTTAAAAATTGTTATGAGTGTATGTTTCATGCAATAAAATCATTGCTGACTGGATTCAATTAATTTTTTATTACAAACAGCTGTCAGTGCGATTCCATGCACTGTGTATTTTTGCACTCACCATTGAAACATCATTGTCTTGATGTTTAAAAACGTGTAAAATGTACTTTTCAACAAATTATACATATACTTCTGAGGTACATAATTAATGCACCACTGGTTTTTTAAATCTAGCTTGAAGTTGCTTCTCATGTAGTGATGCCATTTAGTACATCAGAAAAGCTATGTACTGTATTCAAATGAAATCAATGTTGTTCAAAAACGTGTCCAAATTAGTTTAAAGTTTAAACCTGAGAATGTTTCAGGTGAACAAGTTTTAGGTGCTCTAGCGCAATGCAACTGAGATTGGCATTAATTTATAATGTGCCCAAATGAGTTGACATTTTAATTCTTGTTTTCTGAGGTTTTCATTTTATGAGGTAGAAAATTTCAACCTGAAAATTGAGCAGTCGAAGAACTATATACACATATCGGCGGTGTGTTGTTGCGGCTATGCTGGCTGTGGCATGCCTTGCCCGGCTGTGTGTGTTTGCGTATTGACCGCTTTGCTAATTTGCATATTATGCTGCGTGTGCGTGATGTTAATACGACCTGTGGACTTATTAGAGCCGTATGTGCCTTTGATTATCTTGGCTGCTGCGCTGTGGCGCGCGCATTTCGGGACTTTGATTTTTGACCTGTGCCCCCCCCCTTTGGCTTGATGTACCGAGTGTATGCGTACGCTTGGGCTGTTGGGTGGGGTCGTTGGGTGGGTTGGGTGGGGATCGTGCGAATTGGGTAGGGATCGTGGTGCGTGTTGCTGCCTGTTGCTGCTTTTTCAAGGTCATATTACTGCGTTATGCTGTTGTATGGTACGACATGATCTTTTTCCTCGTGTATGGTAATTTGGTAGAAAATGGTTGTTTTGGTTATTTTTTGCTTTATGTGTTATCATGGCATATTTATCATTTCTTATGGTTTTGCTGGTCTTATTGTGTGTTTTGTGGTAAATTTTGGTAGTAATGGTCGTTTTGTGTCGAATATGTGTATATATTTTGATTAATGTACGAATTATCAATGTTAATTATGTATGATTTTGATAATATACGTATTTGGTCATAATTTAGTCGATTTTGGTTATTTTTGTTATATTTTTGCTTTATGTGTTAATATAGGCATATTTATGATTTTTATGGTTTTGCATGGTCGTTGTGTGTGTTTTGTGGTTTTTTTTGGTAGAAAATGGTGGTTTTGTCAAATGTGTATATATTTTAATTATGAAAAAATACGAATTGTTAGATTATGCATGAATTTGATAATATTACGTATTTGGTCATATTTTGGTCCGTCTTTGGTTAATTTTTGGTTTTTTTTTTTGCCTTATGTGTTATGATAGGGCATGGTTATGATTTTTGTGGTTTTTTGTGGTCATGAGTGCGTTTTTGGTGGTAAAATTTTGGTTGATGGTCGGAATTTAGTCGTATTGGTTATTTTTTGGTCTATTTTACCGTCCGCCATGTGTTAATATGGCTTGTTTTTGTGATTTTTGTGGTTTTGCGTGGTTGTGAGTGTGTTTTTGGTGGTTATTTGTGGTGGGTGGTTGGTTTGTGGTGGTTGTGTACGTTGTGTGTGTATCTAGTGTGGTTGTAAAATTTATTAATTCTTGTTGTTTACTAATTATTACTATTACCATTCATTGTATTTGCACACACTTTTTTGTTTGCTTGTCTTCTGTGTTTTCCGAAAAATGCTTATTTACCTTGAAAAATGCTTATTTACCTTTACACTTTATTTACGTAATGTGGACGATTTTAATTTTTGCTGTTATTAATAGCTTTTTTTTTTAGCAATGTGCGATTGGTTATAGTTTGGTAGTTCGCACCTTATTTCGTTTGTTATGCTTGTCTTACTGTGTTTTCCGAAAGTATGCTTATTTACACTGAACTCTATTTTCTTAGTAATAGTAGGACGATTTTTGATTTTGCTGTTTTATGGGAAATGATTAATGTATATATACACCTCACTATTGGTGTGGCTTTGTTACGTACTTTGTTGTATGGGGGTCCTTGGGCGTATGATGGGTAGCTTTTTTTTTTGATTGTGATACCTCTCCTCCGGAAATATGCCATCTTGCCACTAATTACGCCTTTTTTTTATTTTATTAATACACATATTCGACAATAATACACAATATACCATTCGACAATACCATATTCGACAATAATACATAATATACCATTGCCATGCCCATATGATATTTGCCTTGATTCATGCATTTTGCCCCAAATTCCTTGCTTTTGCCATCTGTTATTTTATCATCTTCTTTTTCATTTGTATTTCTGTACATTAATCTAATATTATTCCTATTCTTACTACAACGACCATTTACTTCCTTTTCCCAAACCCATATGACCTGCCCATATCGATATTATGCCTTGATTACCATAGCAAAATATTACCAACTTACCTTTCTTACCATTTTTACCATACCGAGGAAAGATAGATCCGTCGTTACCTGCACGCTATACGCAGTAATATGACCTTGAAAAGCGCGACGGCTGCACCGCACTCGATCCCTCCCTTCGCCGTCCCCCCCTCCCCCCTACGATCCCCCCCTCAGCCCTGGATGCGTACGCTATATACTCGTGTACTTAGTCCATTTAGGGGGGGGGGGGGGCTCCCGGTCAAAATAGTTCTCCGATTTTGATTGCTGCTGCGCCACAGCGCAGCAGCTCTTTAGGATGAGTTTGGGTATAAAGTGCACATTACGTGCTCTTGATATAATGTTCCTACAGTTTTGTGTGTTGTATTAACTGATCACCGCACGCATTGCATAATATGCAAATTAGCGAAAGCGTGTTCAGTGCGCAAACACACACAGGCCGTGTTTGCAATGTGTGCATGCCTGATTGCAGTGCCAGCGTATATTGCCTGGCAATCAACATCGACTGTGCGCGCGTGTGTGTGTGTGTGTGTGGTCTATGTTATGTGTATATAGTTCTTCGACTGCTCACTTTTCAGTTTGAAATTTTCTACCTCATAAAATGAAAACCTCAGAAAACAAAAATTAAAATGTCAACTCATTTGGGCACATTATAAATTAATGCCAATCTCAGTTGCATTGCGCTAAGACACCTAAAACTTCTTCACCTGAAATATTTTCAGGTTTAAACTTTAAACTAATTTGGACACGTTTTTGAACAACAATGATTTCATTTGAATACAGTACATATCTTTTCTGATGTACTAAATGGCATCACTACATGAGAAGCAACTCAAGCTAAATTTAAAAAACCAGTGGTGCATTAATCATGTACCTCAGAAATATATGTATAATTTTTGAAAAGTACATTTTACACGTTTTTAAACATCAAGACAATGATGTTTCAATGGTGAGTGCAAAAATACACAGTGCATGGAATCGCACTGACAGCTGTTTGTAATAAAATTATTTGAATCCAGTCAGCAATGATTTTATTGCATGAAACATACACTCATAACAATTCTTAAAATTTGTTGCGTTACTGTGTATGCCTGCATGATCATTGATCGTTCATTGAATGTTATTATGATCTCTCACATTTACCAAAATTTCGCTGCGCAGCAGGTTTTTGAATTGGTTTTTGAACCTATTCTTGCCATTTGTGCTGTAGTGCTTAGTGAGACCACCTTTTGCATAAGACTTCTGCTTGTTTTCACATAATATGTTACTCCCAAGGCACCTCTACCTCGTATATAAGAACAATTAAGCTTGAAGGTGCACTTTTGGTTCAGTGTGTTTGTCAGTGTATTTACATAGGCAACAGTATGCCAAAAGCCGAAAAGTAGCCCTTATTTGAGCAGTTCCAGCACAAACCACATTAAACCAATCAGGCTGAAACTTGGCATAGTAGTAGCCCACATGTATGCGCAAAATCGTATGATCCGGATTTTTGATATGTATTTTCAAATCCTAAATCGAGGGCGAAATGTGAAAAAAATTGGTGTTTTTTGGACCCGCCAAATTTGAGTGATTTTACATTTGACGTCATTGCTCAGGCCATGGGCAAAAATTTAAAAAAATGGATCATAGAGGTTGAGATATGACGTTAGGCTAACGAATCATGTAAAAATCAACTTCGTCAGTTTTAACAAAAATTTCGAGTAAAAGTGCGCTTTGCAACCACAAAAAACTTTTTTGCGCCTATGATTTACTAGTGATGTTAAAGTTGTCTTACGAGTTTTTGTTTAAGTTTCAGTTTCAGCTCTAGATTAGTTTCAGTTTCAGCTGTAGGTTCAGCTCCGGCGAAATTTTAGTTTAAGTTTCAGTTATTTTGTTTCAGTCACAGCACCCCGCGAACTTTTAGTTTCAGTTTCAGTTTCAGTTTCAGAAGCATTCAGTTTCAGTTTCAGTTTTGCTATATTTTGTTTTCATCACACTTTTCTACGTAGCGTATACGATCGTCGACGTTGCCTTGTGGTTGTGAAGCCCCTAAGCTTACATTGAATGAACTATGTACATAAGATAAGATACATGATAAGATAGCGCGAACTCTCGGACCTTACACAGTTACACTCTATGTAACTGTAGAATGAATTAAGGAATGCACGACTTCTTATCTCACGTTCATACAGTTCAGTGTGACAGCGGCGATCAACTTATATGAAGATCCCAGACTAATTTGTGTTTCAGCTGAAGTTTTCAACTGTAAAATATTGATGTTAAGCGTCAAACGCTGAAAGGAAAGCTAAAAAACGGAAACTTGTATTTGTTTTGTTGTAGGTGGCGTTCACCCCACTAAAATAAATAAAACTTAAGTCTCAGCTCAGGCGTTTACAAAAAGCTTCAACGGCACTAATCTTCACATTGTTGCAGCTCACTTGGGTCAAATTATAAATTTAAGCTTGAGATACATAAGTCAAGTGTACTGTGTTGTCCACCCGCCGCCTGATTCTGCACTTGCGTTTAAACAGGCTCCGCAGTTGCTGTGAAGACCATACGGGGGTTTCTTTGCGACGTCCATTGTGTATGTATAACTTGATTTGATTGGTTCGAGGCTGAACGGCTACATTCCGCGGCGCGGTCGGCCCGCTCGGCCCGCGCCACGCGGCCCCGGGCCGGTCACTGCGGCCGCGGGCGACTGGCGGGGCCGCCTCTACTCAGCGTCGGCCCGGGGCCGGCCCGGCCGGGCCGGGCGGCCTGTCTGACCGCAGCTCGCCACCAGCCCCGACCGATCTCTAATATAGAGATAGAGTAAGACACTATTATATACTCTTGCTTAGTGTATAACAGAAAATCAATAATTTGTGCGCAGGGACGCTTGAAACTGCCTGATGCTGAAACTGAAACTGCGACAGGCTAAAACTAAAACTACAGTTTTCAGTTTCAGCTTGTGTATACACGTACCCCACACACACATTGAAAGCAGCATTGGCGGAAACTCAGTTGACCTGAAACTGAAACTATGTTTCAGTTTCAGTTTCGGCTTCTGCGTAATTTCAATTTCAGTTTAAGTTTCAGTTTCAGCTCCAGCGGCATTTCAGTTTCAGCTGCTGTTTCAGCTCTGGACAGATTCTTTTAGTTTCAGTTTAAGTTTCAGTTTCAGCTTTAGAATAATTTCAGTTTCAGCTGAGGTTTCAGCTGCAGGATGGATTTAGTTTCAGTTGTTTTTCAGTTCAAGTTTCAGGGGCGCTTAAACTGAAACATGTACAAGCTGAAACTAGTTCCAGTTTCAGTTTCCGCTCACATCACTATGATTTACACGTAAAATTGAATTTTTGGGAGCCCCTGAGTGAAAAGTTGGCAAAAGCATTAAAGAATGGGTTTTAAATTGATTAGTTTAGGTAAACTGGATAGAACGGGTCTGGCGGGAAGAGGGAATAATTATTGGGCTTGCTGCTATATCGCTTTCTGCTGATGTTTATTTTTGTTTAAATTTCTTTGCTTTATTCTTTTGATAGGCTTCGTTTATTTTATTTTGTTATAATAAGCTTCGTTAACTTTCGCTATTTAATTTTGCTGTCTTTGATAAGTAAATTATTTTATATCGGTTTATTATGGTGAAAAAGGGAAAAGGGGACGGTACGACACTAAAAAGGACGCTGGATACACTGCTGGAACTCGCCTAAGAAACGGTGATAGCTAAACGGGAAAAATGGGAACTAAGATGATTACTGCATATGTCTTTCACGTGGCAGTCAGGATTATATATAGCTGCTCTAACTGTGATACGCACGCATGTCGCATGTTTGCTTATCTGATGCGGCTTTTAGATCTTGTCTGAAAGGTGTTTTTGTCTCGGGCTTTTTCATGTCTATGCTCAAATGTAAAGGTGAACAAGAGCTCTTGAAGGACAAAGTTATTGCAATGGAAGCGAAATGGCTGAATTTAAAAATCGTATAGCTACTGAATGAAAAACACGGACTGAAAATTTGGTATGAAATGATTTTACTGCTTTGAAAAACGAATTGATAAACTTGAGTATCTATAGAGACTGAACTACGAAATGTTGATAAATCGGCTATGCTTGCAAATTTTCAGAACTGGAGGAAAAAAATGGAAAATTGGTAGTTTTTGGCTCAGAGTAAATTATACAGGAGATATTTAAAAATTCTAAATTACGCAAATTTGATGGGACTCGATTCGGCTGATAGAATGGTTGCTAGAGACGGGCGGAATGACTTAGTGGCAGGCTCGGCTCTAAAAATAAATTTCGGAGCTTGCGCAGATTAAATTCTTAAAAAGTTCTGGTTGTCGAACAGAAAACTGCAAGCGGTGGTGGGCGCTACGCTGTGGACTCGACGGACTTGACTTATGCACAGCGCGAAGCAGATCGCAAAAGCTCAGGATAACGAACGAATGGACTATGAAGAAAAGAAAAGTTATTGTTACACGTGGCAAGATAGTAACTCGCAAGTATAAACTAAACAGTCTGATCAAGTGGTTAAAGTTCTTTAGACAAAATATCAAGGCATCTCTCTCAAAACTAAGAATTAGGCATCTCTCAGATAGTTTATTTCAATAGCAATGTTTGTAAAACAAGCTTGATGCTCTGGATGCTCGTGATTCGTCTGCTTATGAAGTAGTTGCCATAACGGAAACTTGGTTTAATGCAAATTTCTGTGATAATGAAGATCTGGTGTTGTAAAGTCATCTTTCGATATTTTTCGGTGTGATCGTGAAACGGCTTGCCATGGCGGCGTCGCAATTCTACGCAGAAAAAACGAAATGGACATTTGGTTTTAAAAAAATCTATTGGCGTTTCTCTCTACTGAAATTTTGATTGTGGAACAAAGTTTAGTTCTTTTAAAATTCGGCTTGGCTGCGTTTATCGGTCACTAGAGCTAGTGTAGCTGATAGTCAAGATTTGTTTGTTACTTAACAAATTATTTGAAATCTGAAATTATTACTATTTCTCGTCGGAGATTTCAATTTTCAAAATATCTTGGCTGAAGGGTTAGCTATCAATGATAGTACAGCTGAAAATTAGTTTCTGCATGAAATTATAGTATTGGCTAAAAATCTTGTTTTTGAGCCACGCGTCAAAACTCTGTCTTGGATTTATGTTTTTCATCTGACTTACTTGGGTCATGTCAAAATTATGGAACTTTTTCTACGAGTGATCATTGCAAAATAGTTTTTGAATTTGCTTGTGTTTTGCAATTTTCAAACGAATGCATTTAAATGCAATACGGGATTACAAAAATGCGGATTGGGAGGGTATGGAATATTTTCTGGATAGCGTGGACTGGGATAATCTGTTTAATGATCGTGTGATATTGATGTGAATTGGACAACTTTTAACTTATTTTACATCGCTATCGTATATGTACTAATATGCAGTTGGTCGACTTAAAAATAATTTGCTAAATTTCTTTTAAATGGACTGTCAAAAAACGAAAGCTCTGCGTCAATAAAAATCTCAAAGGATCTCTGACTTTGTTTACTTTAAAAAATATAGTAAAATTATTCGGCGAAAAAAAATCTCAGAAATTTTGAAGCAGAAAAAGAAAATAAGTTCTTTAAAATTCAAAAAGTAATGCGTATTTTTCAAGTATTTGTGTTAAAAAACGTCGAACAACGCCGTATTCAGTGCTTAATAATCGGAACAGTTTTGGATAATAAAGGGGAAAGCCACAGTTTTTAACAAACAATTCAGTTCTGTATTCACTGCTGATAATGGACGCATGCTTTGTTCTGTTACGATGTAGTTTCTGTTTTCAGATCACTGGACAGATTCTAATGGTGCAGTATTGAAAGTGTCCACAAAAATATCTAGCGGTCAGATCAGATCCGTCAATTTTATTGAAAAAAATGGCTAAACTTTGCTCGCCTTTGTCAAAATTTTTCACAGATTCGTTAAGTTATTCAAGTTACTGTGGACTGGCATAAAGCTGTAGTTAGTCGATTTTCAAACGCAAAGGCTCGCCTTCAGAACAGTAAATTATAGGCTGTTAGTTTAACTTCCACATGTTGTAAAGTTCTGGAATCTATTATACGTGATCAAATGATGGCTTTTTGTAAAAAACACAAGCTGCTGTCTGATTCTCAACATGGATTTTTGAAAAAACGGTCCACCACCACTAATCTTTTAAAAACATTACATGATTGTTTGGGTAAAGAAGGTAAACAAAGGAAAATGTATGCATGCTATTTACCTTGATTTCGCCAAAGCTTTGATACTGTATCTCATCTGAATTGTCTTTTAAACTAGGACAGTATGGCTTTTCAGGAAAATTATATAGTTGGATCGAAGATTTTCTTTTCAACAGAAAACAGGTAGTTCGAGTTGAGAATACTACGTCTGATGAAATTTCGTTACTAGTGGTGTGCGCAAGGAACAGTATTAGGACTTTGTTGTTTCTTCTTTATATAAATGATATTTGTGATATTGTAACACACAGCGAAATGTCTGTTTATGCAGACGATGCCAAAGTTTATTCTGCCGCTGAGAACAAAGCTACAAATTACTACTACAAGAAGACCTACGAAAAGATTTACTAGTGGTCCATAGAATGGCAATTGAAACTGTCAACAGAAAAGTGCATGGTTATGAACTTTGGAACACGAGTAATACTGACACAGCTTAAGTATATGCTAGGTGACATCTACTTGAAAACTGTAGACGTTTCGCTGGATTTAGGAATACATTTTCGTCAAATATGAAGGTTTCTATACATTGTCAAAAAAATGCTGCAAAAGCTAACCAGTATCAGGTATGATTTTTCGAAACTTCAAAAACAGAAATTTAAAGTTTATGACCAACATGTTTATGTTTGTCCGACCGATCTTAGAATATGGTTCAAACATATGGTCTCCCTATTTGCTACAAAATATTTTATTGTGTAGAAAAAGTGCAAAGAACTTTTACGAAAGAGACTGCCTGTATTATACAGTATGCCATATATTGAACGGTTGAAAGCATTGGATATTCAGTCGTTAGAGTACCGACGAATGAGATTGATTTGATTTTTATGTATAATTAATGACATGTAGAATTAAGGTTTGAGGATTTTTTGGACAGTACGCTGATTTTGGTGGCAGAGGCCATGCTCTACGCGTTCGCACCACGGTGCCGAAAATTGATGCTATGAAATATGGGTTTTGTAAATCGTGTTATGAAAAATTTGGATAAGCTGCCCTCAGAAATTATTTCATGTTCGACATTACCTCAGTTTGAACGTAAGCTAAATGTAAATGTATATTTATCTGTTCGAAAGGCGGGGGTTGTTTTATCAGACCCGTGTGGTTTTCCCTGTCCTATTCACTGATTCATATCTTGTTTGCTTTAAGTTTCAGCATGTAACTTTTTACCGCTTTGCTTTACTGATTTTGCTTTTCTGAGTTTGTTTGCTTTTCTTTCTGATTTTGTTTTTGCCTACTGTGATGCTTGTTTCAGTTGAATAAATTCTTTTGCTTGCTTGCTTGCTTGCATTGGTTCCAGTTTGTTAGATCTGCGATGCGCCTTCCCTGGGGCTACACTGTGTGCAAATTTGAAGCGAATCGGAGAACTTAAAATTTTCACTTTTTCAGGTAGCCCCCCCCCCTTAAACCCGGTTTATACTTGTGCTTAAGGATACAGGGACAAGGACAAATTTTGGTCAACTGCTCTGAAGAATTGACACAAGTGTTTCGGCTGTTCTTTTGCACACGATCTGCGAGTGACAGCAACTTTATATTTATGCGAAAAGTTGGCTTATTTAGCCAGGCAGTTTTCTTGAAATCGCTTAAGGCTTAAAGACTGAGGCTATCGGACTAAATTTAGCATCTTTAATCTGATAATGGGATGGGCCCGTAGACTTTTGTGATTCTAGGTGGCTTCGGCAGCATCCAAAAGTGACTGGCTTGGCTTTCAAAAAAGGAATCAAGCGGGCTGAAATTGCCAATTTCATTGACGAGTTTGTGTTTGGCGTAAGTCAAGTGATATTCAAGTAACAAGTCAAGTTTCTGTTTTTTTAATTATGAAGTTAAATCAGGACGTTTCTTTCTAAATTTAGTGTCTGGTTTACTTTTCAATGGTTTAGTGACTTGAAATAAACGGCTTTGATTTTGTTTTTTATGCTATTAACATAATATTTCTGTATTTTTTGACAATTTTTTATCTGGTGTTTACTATTTACATTATTTGCCATCATAATCTGCAAAATATATTTCACTTAGTTCAAATTCGATTTATACATTAATATAAGTTTGCTATATTTATCTTATTTTTTCGTTCAATATTATTGTTTGCACAGAATGTTATTTTTCAGAAAAATACCAATGCTGAAGATTTCAAGAATTTCTGTGAGCCTGTTCCCGAACCGTTGACTGACGTAAGTTTGATGGTTTCACTACTAAACGTGAACAGTAATAAGAAAACAAACAGAAATATAAAAGAAGAAAAAGAAAAGAAAAAGAAAAAAGTTTGTGATTGTTTCCATGTTTTAGGAGGACAAAGCAGCGTGGTTATCCCAGATGTCGGATGTCGCATTGAGTTCTGATGCTTTCTTTCCCTTCCGCGATAACATTGACAGGGCTGCCAAAGTTAGTCAAATACATCTGCTTTTTCAATTTTAGAGCCTAGCTTTCATGCTACCAAAAAATTTCGAAACCTACTTGTAAAGTAGATTTTTGATTTGGTACTTTTCTGTTGTTATTCTATGGTATAAATTCTTGCTTACAGTGGTATGTATGTTTTGCAGATGTTTAATTAATCCAAATGTATACTTACTAACCAAAAATGCTGTTTTCTGAGACAAAGAAACATGCGATTTTATTTCTGAAAAGAACAAACTGCAAGCATCAAGAGTCAGTGAGTAGTCACAAAAAGTCACGATACCTGTTTTTGTCTCTTGACTTGTATGACTTGATATTAAAAATCATGCCACATAGCTTGTGCATTGAAAATGTGTCATGACTTGCTCGTAGTTACGGGGCTGAACGGACATACGGCTGTAAGTATGAACGGAGTCTTTATTGTTGCAGAGTGCTGTGCGGTTTGTGGCAAGTCCCGGCGGTTCGACCAATGACCAATCTATCATCGCTGCCTGTGACGAACACAATATCACGCTCATTCATACGGGACTTCGATTGTTTCATCATTGATTATTGATTTGATTGATATTGATTGATTGATGGGATTTTTTTGGCCGGGAGGTGTGGCAAAAGTGTCTAATTTCTGACTTAGTCTAAAACAAAACTCTTGAAAACGGAAACTTTCGAAGGAAATAGAAGAGCATTGAATGATATAATATTAGAGCCTAGACAAATAATTATTCTTCGCATAAAATTATGCGATCAAGTTTTTCTTCCCGACTGAGTTTGGTTCAAATACATTTTGTGAGTCTCCTAGCCGTTTTGGATGTAATGTAAGTGAGAAATAGGGCCTATGAGACGGGGGGGGGCTGTGGTGTAGTGGTTAGCATTCTTGTCGTCGACGCAAGCGGCCCGGGTTCGATTCCCGGTGCCTCCATTTTTTCCACATTGGGGCATCCTCTTTCTGTTTAACACTTAATTTGCATATTATTGATCATTGTGTTGAAGTATTTTTGAATTTGCTTGATGTCATGGCTCACTGTGCAATGTCTAACGTATTTTGTAGATTATTGATTATCGGGTGCAACCTAGTTATCATTTTTAAGTTTTATATTTTTGTCAAACCTAATTTGCCTAAGTTTTTTTGTCTAACCTTTTAGCAGAACGCGTGCAAGTCATGTGAAAATGGTCATAGTTAAAATGTACGTATGGACAAGGTATAGGTCATAAACTCACAAAATATATTTGATCTTATAGTTGTTTAATTTTAATAAGGTTGGCATTTTTTATTGTTTATTTTTAGTACAAGCTGCGGGTATTGTGAGAAATATACTAATTCTGTTTTCATTATTTTACTATTTCGTGTTGTTTTCATGTTTGGTAACGTTCATTCCACTTTTGTTGTTAGTTGTTACTATTTTTGTTAATCTCACATTTTATATTGTTATTTGGTTAATAAAGCGTTTCAGCCCTGTCGTTAATAAAAATCAGTGCAAAAAACAACAACGGCTCAATAAGCCGGCTCGCTTAGAAAGTACGACCACACTATAACAACGCCACTGTAGAATAGAAGAATGATTAAAGCCCGGTTCATACTCGTCCTTACGGAATAAGGACTGTGCTTGTCCCTAAAGCCTAGTTCATAGTAGTGCGGAACTGTCCGTAGTTGTCCGTGTCCGAAGGTTGTCCGTAACATTTGTCCGTGTCCGTCAGCAGCATTAATTCATACTGCTACGGACACTACGGACAATGCGTATGCATATAAAATAACACTACGGACAATGCGTATGCATTAGTGTTCGGATCGGTTCCACTGGAACCGACTAGAACCGGAACCGGAACCGAAGGTGTTGGTAGAACCGGAACCGGAACCGATGCAATTTCGGAACCGATAGCAGTTTTCAGGTTTCTGTGAAAACAAAATTTTTTGCTCGACAGTGAACGTTAGTTTATATTTTTGATACTCTCCAATGGACTAAATTGGGCCTAAAATTTTCTCCACATTTTTTCTGTAGGCTGCCGTAACACGCCCATGGACCTTTTTGGCTTAGTATTCCTTACTTTTCTCACTATCAAAGCGTATCATTGTGTATCAAATCAACATATAGGTAGTGATGTTAAAGTTGCCTTACGAGTTTCAGTTTAAGTTTCAGTTTCAGTTCTAGATTAGTTTCAGTTTCAGCTGTAGTTTCAGCTCCATCGAAATTATAGTTTCAGTTTCAGCTCTAGATTAGTTTCAGTTTCAGCTCCGGCGAAATTTTAGTTTCAGTTTCAGTTTCAGCTCCAGAAGCATTTAGTTTCAGTCTCAGTTTTGCTATATTTTGATTTCGTCACACTTTTCTACGTAGCGTATACGATCGTCGACGTTGCCTTGTGAAGCCCCAAGCTTACATTAATGAACTATCTACATAAGATAAGATACATGATAAGATAGCGCGAACTCTCGGACCTTACACAGTTACACTCTAACTGTAGAATGAATTAAGGAATGCACGACTTTTTATCTCACGTTCATACAGCGTGACAGCGGCGATCAACTTATATGAAGATCCCAGACTAATTTGTGTTTCAGCTGAAGTTTCAACTGTAAAATATTGATCTTAAGCGTCAAACGCTGAAATGAAAGCTAAACAAGCCCAATCTGCGGCAAAAGGATTCAGTAAGCATCAAGAATTTATTTTTAAGCACATTGGCCAGAGGCCATCGTAAACCTGTTGGGCCAGCTACAGCACTTATTTACTTGATCTATCTTCCATACAAAACGTCTTCTTTTGCAACCATTTTAACAAAATTTGACCTAAGTGCACAATGGATACGGGATCAAGACTTAAAATAAGTTATTGCTACAAACAGTTAACAGCTAATCGACTTAGCGAATATTGCGTAAAATTTAAAAAAGTTATCTCATGCTGGGCTCGATCCAGCAAACTTTTGGTTAAGAAACCAATGCGCTAGTACTCTGCGCCACGGAGACCACAAAGAAAGATCGTTTAGTTAGTAGTTTAGAATATGTTAGGTACCAGTATTTTAACGCTGGGGTGGACCTGGGCCACCTTTAACAAAATTTTCCAAGAGCGAATTAGTCCTAAATTTTATGATTTTGCAAATACGGATTCATGTGCTGAGTTATATAACTGTTTTTGGATCTTGATTAGTATATTTAATGTTGCCGATTTGCTCAAGATAATTTATATCCTATTAACAATATCTTATTAATTATATATATACTTTTAGTGAAGTCTTGGGACTCTACTGATCTGTGTGGTCGAGTGGTTAGTTTGCTAGATTCGTAATCATGAGGCCGTAGGTTCGATTCTAAGGTGGTCACTTTTTGGCAGTTTTTTGCTGGCAGTCTTTTGCATTTCGAATTACTTCTCATTCTCAAGAACAGCCCCGATCTCAGCAACACAGTGAAACTACAAGGCATTTTAGTGTGACAGTTGCATAGCTACGATAGAAGATGTGTAAAACACACTCCGCACATACACACTTTAACGCTAGAACTGTGTTAAAGATACCAGAATCAAAATTAAAGACCTGTGGCCCAACAGGAAAAACGGAAACTTGTATTAGCAAGAGTACATAAGAGCGTCTCACTATGTATAGAAGAAGAGTGAGACACTCTCCAGCCTGCCTGTGTTATAGCACAAGCAGATGCGCTGGTCGTTTTCAGGCTACATGTTGACATTCTATGCAACATGTGACTGGCCAATCAGAAGCAAGCTTCTATTCTCTGATTGGCAGACGCCTGTGCACGTGCTCCAATCATAAAACGAGATAGGGATAAAGGTTAATAAATCATTATTTATTCATAGTCTGCTTGTAAAAACATTAAAAAAGGTTTGCAAATACCTTTGGGGATATTTTGGCAAACTTTCAGCGAAATTGATTGAGAAAATTTTAAGAAATTCAGAAAAGCTTATATCTCAAAAGTTTCTCAATCAATTTCGCTGAAAGTTTGCCAAAATATCCCTAAAGGTATTTGCAAACCCTTTTTTTGCATGGTGGATGGTTTTGCAAGCAGACTATGCATAAATAATGAGTTATTAAGCTTTTATCCCTATCTTAATGCGTATCAACGCATCAGCGATTATATACTAAAACTAAAGTGTGTTACGCAGGGAATCTACGCGCTGATTGGTTAGCCACATGTTGCATAGAATGTCAACATGTAGCCTGAAAACGACCAGCGCATCTGCCTGTGCTTGAACACAGGCAGGCTGGAGAGTGTCTCACTCTTCTTCTATACAGAGTGAGAAGCTATTATGTACTCTTGGTATTAGTTTTGTTGTAGATGGCGTTCACCCCACCAAGTAAATAAAACTTAAGTCTCAGCTCAGGCGTTTACAAAAAGCTTCAACTGCACCAATCTTCACATTGTTGCAGCGCACTTGGGTCAACTGCACTACTCTTCACATTGTTGCAGCGCACTTGGGTCAAATTATATATTTATACCGGTCGGCCCGCTGCCACGCGGCCCCGGGCCGGTGGTGGGCCGCTGGCCGCAGTGCAGCCTGGCCGGGCACGGGCCGGGCCGTCTGACTGAGCGTCGGCCCGGGCCGGCCCGGCCCGGGCGGCCGGTCAGACCGCAGCTCGCCACCAGCCCCGGCCGATCTCTAATATAGACATAGAGTAAGACACTATTATATACTCTTGCTTAGTGTGTAACAGAAAATCAATAATTTGTGCGCAGGGGATGCAGAAACTGAAACTGCCTGAGGCTGAAACTGAAACTACAGTTTCAGTTTCAGCTTGTGTATACACGTACCCACACACACATTGAAAGCAGCATTGGCGGAAACTCAGTTGTTTCAGTTTCAGTTTCGGCTTCTGTGTAATTTCAGTTTCAGTTTAAGTTTCAGTTTCAGCTCCAGCGGCATTTCAGTTTCAGCTGCTGTTTCAGCTCTGGACAGATTTTAGTTTCAGTTTAAGTTTCAGTTTCAGTTTCAGCTTTAGAATAGTTTCAGTTTCAGCTGAGGTTTCAGCTGCAGGATGGATTTAGTTTCAGTTTCAGTTTAAGTTTCAGGCGCTGAAACTGAAACATGTACAAGCTGAAACTAGTTTCAGTTTCAGTTTCAGTTTCCGCTCACATCACTACATATAGGTATGAGTTACGTGTACGTCCTTGTGTTACAGGATTTGTTTGTGCAAAATACGGGGCAAATGCTCACGATTTTAAAGTTTTGCTCACCAAAATTGAAATTTTGCTCAAACTTAGCTAACCGCTCTTACGGGCCCCTCTTTGATTTTTTGGTCTTCAAAAAAAATTTCTGATAATTCACAAAATTCGGCTTAAAAATCAAAATTTTCTCCAAATTTTTCCTGGGGGCTGCCGTCCTCAGACCCCTGCAACTTTCTATTCCAGGCTATTATCTTTCATTAAAGCTACATAAGTGTACACGAGTGTGCCTTATGCTGCATTTACTTGTGTACCACTCTTGTCAAATGTGAGGAAACCCTTTTGTTTTCATTTCCGACTGCTAAAACTTTCGATACGTCTCCAATTGACCAAAATCGGCCCAAAACGAAAGATCTTTAGTAAATTATTTCATAGGGGCGGCCGACCCTAGATCCCTGCAACTCTTGTGGGTGGGTTTATCTTTCATGATATCATGTGAACATGGGTGTATTGTGTGCATACACTAGTTTAACATACACTGTGAAGTGTATGGTTTTTAGTGTTTGTGACAGGCCGGAAATTTCGGCCGGCCGGACGGCCGCCTGCCGGGCTGATGGTCGCGAGCCGGCCGGCCGAAAAAAGCAGGCGCCGGCCAGCTGGCCGGTCAAAATCGGCCGGCCGGCCGGCCAGTAAGAAACACCGGCCGGCCAGCCAGATTCATCCGACTAACAAAATTAGGCCGGCTTAACAATCTGGCAGGCTAAGTTTATGCCAAAATGACACTCTGGACTGGTTTTATTCTAAAATTCGGCCGCTTCGGCTCCGTTCTTTGCCGGCTGGCGGCCGGCCGGGAACTGGCCGGCGGCTTTCGCGGCCGGTCACAAACACTATTTTGTTTTAGCTATTTTACAGGTGCAAATATTAATTTTTAGTAAATTCGTGGTCTGTAACGTCAATAAACTTCGTAAACAGTCCAGATTTGCTAGCTTCCCGAAACTCGAAGCTCGCCGGCTTGTCGCTTGTGTAATTTTCATTGCCTTGAGATCCAGTATCTTTTTCCATGCGTCTCGGGTAAAAAAATTAGCATTGGTTTTGAACGAAATATGTTAATTTGAGAATTTGATTACTGCATTGAATTCAGATTACTGCATTTTCACAGGTTTCAAAAAATTAAAAAGCCATTTTCCGCCCGAATTTTTTTTACTGGCTTAAGCTGTTTCCTAAATACAACCAAACAAATTTTTCGTCGTGAAACTTCATTAAAAATTTTGAAAACAATTCGCCGCCCCCGTTCCAAAATTTTATCCTGGATCCGCCACTGAATATATATGTACATTACTGAAAATTAAAAAATCGTTCGGTTTGATGTTTTTTCTGGAAGCAACCGCACAGCTATCTTTATCTTGGTGGAAATTTTATTTTCAAAAAATGATATACGGTCTCTAATGTCAAAAGTTTTGGTGAAGTTAGCTTGTGGACCCTCGCTGGCCCATAGATTTTTTTCAGCTCCAGCTTCAATGTCGCTCATTTGATGCGGCAAACACAAAATTTGTAAAACCAAGAGCATTCATCATCAATGATATTAGATGAAAAAGCTTTACACCAGCGTATGAAGCTTTAGAAGTGAAACAAGTGTGATGACTATTAACAGCACTCAAATAAACACGAAAACTGTACACAGCATTGAAAGGAAAAAAATGTGTCTAGTAACTATACTTAAAAAATAGCTAATTTAAACGGAACCGGAACCGGTAGGGTGGAACCGGAACCGATTTGGAACCGGAACCGGAACCAATTTTGCCCGCTAGAACCGGAACCGGAACCGATTTGAAAATTCGGAACCGATCCGAACACTAGTATGCATATAAAATAACACCAACACCTTTTCTGTGCAGCAGACGAGTGTGTGAACGCAAGTTTGAAAAAATCAATAACAAGCAAAGCCCAATGCAAAACGTGCAAATTGTAAGCCTATATTATCACTGCGTGAAAAGAAACCTGCTGCGCACCCAATAATAATCTTCTGAGCCAACTGCAGTAAAATCGAGCTAAATTGAAGCTACATACCCCTCAGTTGTGAACTAAACGTTAAGCGGCAACAACTGCGCTAAGTTTCATTGGTGAAGTTCTCTTAAACCGATTTAAACAATTTAAGGCTTAGATAAATAGGTTTTGGGCAGCCCTATGATCCTACTGAACACACAACACCAGTATTGAGAGAGGGTGGGTCTGGCAAGGTAGAGACAGCCCCCGGCCCGGATTACCACGGACCGCCTTCACAACATAGGGAACCGTTTAACCTAGTACCAATTGCCAATCAACTGCCAGTAAGGCACTCAGGCCTCGCAACAGACCATCTCTCTCCAGACCCGTCAGTTTCATTTGAAATTGCCGCAAAACCATTTGTGTGATGTCAGGCTTACAAATGGCGATTGGTCTAAGATATTGATCGATATTGGTAGTCTAATGTCTGGCAGTATTTTATTTGACATTATTTGACACCATACAGCATTGGCCTAGTTTCTCAGTGAACGTACTATTTGAAATCAAAAGGCTTTTTTTGCAATCTGTGAGCGAAACTGCTATGGCGACACTACCAACTCCAGCTAATGGTCAGCCAAACCGATTTGGTTCCGTCCACCGTTTGTTTTGTAAATGTGTAACGCGTTTAATGGATAGTAAATTAATCTTGCATTCGAAATTTGTCTGCGTAACGGTTTTTTATTTGTATGACACAAACTAGCAAAAACAATGGTAATGATAATTTTATGAATTGTGAGTGCTATCGTTCACAAACGCATTTCGGAATGAGTAATACTGTACTTGCCTTAACCATGTACTGTAAGCCAGTAATCCTATGGAGTTTTTTCAAATAGTGGGCTGATTAGTGACTTCGTGGCCATCAAGTCTATTTTCATGTATAACATAGTTTAAAAGACAAATTATGGATCGAAATGTCTGTGTGAAACTGTGTGAGATAGTGAGCCAAATTAAAACTATAGTATCAATGTGAGACTACATATTACGTGCACTTTCTGAGACCAAATATTGCAAACTGACTTTGTAGTCGAATATGCAAATGAAGTGTGTACTACCTGGAAAACAGTGTACGTACGTTTTTATTACAGCATACAGTGCCACGGCCGAACAGACACTTTTTACACACACACACCGACGTTCACCGATACACGCACAATCGCATCGATCAGAATTCAGAACATACACAAACGCACACACAAATCCTTTCAAAATACACGTTATTATCCGACAGACTCATTCTAAAGAAGCCTGCTGCACTGTGGCGCAGCAGAAAAAACGTTCTGCACACATAAAAAGCAAGCTGCTGAGCTGAAATTACGACAAATTTCCCATTATTTTGCTATGCGCGGAGGAATGTGCACGCACGTACATGTGACTACAAAGGCTACAATCTGATTGGCTAATTGCTTACGGACACGGACAAAAGTTGAACTGAATTCAACTTGACTTCCGGACATCCGGACAGCCTTACGGACACTCACGGACAAGTTCTTACGGACATCCGGACAACTGTGAACCGGGCTTAAGAAATGTCCCTGTCCCTATGCGGGATTGATTCATACTTTTCTGGCTTCCTTTTCCTTTTCCCTGTCCCTCAGCTGTTTTTGATTCATACTTGTCCCTATTCAACTTAGGGACTGTCCTTAAGCAGCCATAAGGACTGTCCCTATGTCCCTAAGCAATGTTGAGCAATGTTCTATTTTTTCTCTGTCCCTAAGCAACTCGGCCAATCAAAATACGGCAGTTACTACATGTGACACCAAGAACAGCCAATCACGGATGAACGGATACTAGTGAAAGAATGTCGTGGGCTTGTGTTCTCATATTGATTCCATCGTTATTTTTCGGTTAGTTAACACTTTTTTGCGTGAAAAATGTTTGGTTTTCAATTTTTATACCAACATGAAATATACTATAGGTTCATAACGATGTTCTAGTGCTCCGATTCCATGCCTTGGAAGTCGAGTGGTTATGATTTTTGCTTCTCAACCTATGGATCAGAGTTCAAATCCTATATTAGAAATTTTCTTTTTTTTGAGCCTATAAATAGAGTTGATAACTTTTTCAAGGTACTTCATACAAAACGCAGTTTATCCAATAGCCAAGTCACATACGGCCTCAACTTTATGTAAAGTTAATTTGCATATATATTGTGGAAATCACCGAAATAAAGGAGTATATTCTCATTTCTAGGACTTTAAACTTGACTTGGGACCGGTTACTCTAAACCGATAG
>JASANF010003397.1:0-12870 GCA_030248245.1 Trissonchulus sp. WLG1_4 | reverse complement strand
CTTAGCCAAAACTCCCGGGCACACGGACAAACGGACATACTGTTCAAAAATATGAATCGCAACTTAGGCCGAAGCTATGCGCGTTTGCCTTAAAAAGTAAGAATTAAAAAACGGATTATACAGGCTTTGTCCGTATGCCGTACTGAAGTATGAATCCACCCTAATAGCTGTTAAATGAATAACTGATATCTGCAACCATACTGCAACTGCTACTGGCTGGCCGTTTCAAGCATTTGGTTCAGGCGTACTTCATTTTTAAAACCGGTTCATACTTGTCCTTGAGAACACAGAGGGACAAGAAGGACTAGGGCACATTTTGGTCAGCTGCTGTGAAGAATTAACGGAAGCGTTTTAGATAAATTTTGTATTCGGTCTGGAATTGAGGTCAAATATTGTCATGCCAAAAATCGGCTTATCTGGCCAGGTAATTTTGGAATTGCTGAAGGACAAAATAATAGGGACAAGGACAAGGGCGAGTATATGAACCGAGCTCTGTGAAATCATAACCAGCTTTTCAGCTTTTCTGAACTATTAAATTAGTTCTCTTTCGGCAAAAGGATTTGCGTAAAGTTTTTCAAAACTTTGGTTAATGTTGCGGAAAAGTTGAAACAATATAATATTCAACTTTGAGAGTTTGCCACTATCCATTGACATCAGACAGAACCAATACTTTATTGTACCTCAATTTTAGTAGTATATATTAGGTAGTCTTAGGTAGTAGTAGTAGTATTGGAAGTAGTTAGTAGTAGTTATTATTATTAGAGAATTTAGACTTTAATGAAAATGTTCTAATTCAGAATGTTTAGACTTAGAAAGACTGATCTAATTTCGAACGCTGAAAATGTTCAATAATGAACATTTTCGATGACGATCATTTGCTTTTTCGATGACGGACATTTGTTTTTTCGATGACGAACATTTGTTTTTTCGATGACGAACATTTGCTTTTTCGATGACGAACTCGCTGTTGAAAAAGCAAATGTTCGTCATCGAAAAAGCAAATGTTCGTCATCGAAAATGTTTCGATCAATCCAAAATTTTCGATGACGAACATTTTCGATGACGAACATTTCTGATGACGAACATTTTGCTTCGATAAATCGGGCCCTGGACTCACATTGTAACCACTTCTTACTCAGCAGAAGAGCTTGTTTTTAAAACATGCATTTGACTAAATTTTTAAAATACTATCGATTTGCTCAAAATCAAATTTTGCGACCGCTCGAAGACAGCACAGTGCTTTATGTGCCAAAATTTTGATTTTATTGGTTGAGCCAATTTTTTTTAAATCGCAAGCCGAAAATTATTGATTGTATTCACACGCACTATATGGCCCGTATTCACATACTAATCCTAACACTTAAAGTTAGTGTAAACACTAACTTTAAGTGCTTCGTAGCACTAAATTTAGTGCTACGAAGCATTTAAAGTTAGGGTATACACTAACTTTAAGGTGGTAGTGTCGCCAAAGCAGTTTTGCTCATAGGCTGCAAAATGATAACTTTTTGCTTTGAAGTCATACGTTCACTGAGAAACTAGTGAAATGCCATATGGTGTCAAATAAATACTGCCAGACACTAGACTACCGATATCTATTAATATTTTTAACCAATCACCATTTGTGAGCGAGACTCACACAATAGAAACATAAAAGTTCAAAAAATGAAGCCACATATCAGATTGGCCAGCTTGTGAAGTACATGTAATGTTTTGACGCGCAATTTTTTGCCACACTTAAGAAAAATGAAAAATAAAGGTTCGTTTCTCAAGCAATTTGCACTGTGTGCATAAACTAGAGCATATGTGCTTTTACTTCGTGTAAAGAATATAACCAAAAAGTTTTGTAATTGTGACGAAATTATCGAATGTGAATAGGTATTCAAAACGTCATTTTTCCGACTTTGCGACTTCACTGCTAACTGTATGCTGCATCAATTTTGCTGAAACTTGGCAAAAATATTTGCCTTGAAACAAAATTTTAGAATACATAAAGAACAATGACCTATCTTTCACTGAAAAAGTTTTATAGTCGCGCAAAATCGACTGCTTTCGTGACACTACCCCCTTAAGGGGGTAGTGTCGCGAAAGCAGTCGATTTTGCGTAACTGTAAAACATTTTTATAAAAAGATAAGACATCGTTCTTTATATATTTTAAAAATATATGTTGAGGCAAGTATTTTCGCCAAGTTTCATTATAATTGATGCAGTATACTGTTTGCAGTGAGGTCGCAAAGTTGGAAAAATGACGTTTTAAAAACATATTCACATTCGATTTTTTCGTCACAATTATCAACTTATTTGCTTAGTTTGTTTACATAGACTAAAAGGACATATGTTTTAGTTTATGCGCACAAAATTTAGTGCAAATTGCTTGATTGGTTGTGAAGTAATACCTGTTTGAACTGTGAAACTGTGCGTAAACAGTGAAGTACTCACAGCAATAATGATAAATTGTGAAAAATTTAGACGCTTATTTTAAAATCAGAAGAAAAACGAACCTTCATTTTTCTTTTTTCTTATTTGTGGCAAAAAACTGTGCCTCGACACATCACGTGTGCTTCACAAGCTGGCCAATCTGATATCTGGCCGAATTTTTTGAATTTTCATGTCCTTATTGTGTGATGTCTGGCTTACAATCGGTGATTGGTTCAAGATATTGGCAGATATTGGTAGTCTACTGTCTGGCAGTACTTATTTAACACAGTATAGCATTGAACTAGTTTCAAAGTGAACGTACAAGTTTAAAGCAAAAAGATCACTTTTTGCAACCTATTAGCAAAACTTCTTTCGCGACACTACCCCCTTAAGAGACTTTTTGTTAAAATGTCTGCTAACATATCTTCCGTTTCGCAATAGTGTACACTGATCACTTTTTCCTTAATCTTTTCTCTGACAAAGTGATGCTTTATGTCCACGTGCTTTGTCCTTGCATGAAAAGTGCTGTTGGTTGACATGCAGATAGTGCTCTTGTTGTCTTCGTAGATAATTGTAGGCCCGTATTCACATACTAAGTGTTATTCACAAATTAACGCTAAGCGTTTGCTAAGCGCTAAGCGCTTAAGTATGTTTAGCATGTTAAAAGGTCAAGTTTGTGAATAACACTTAGCGCTTATAAGCGCTAACACTTAGTGTAAACACTAACTTTAAGCGTTACACTTAGTATGTGAATACGGGCCGTAGAGCCTTGCTCGTTACCGAGTATGCTTTCCATTAGAGACCGAAGCCACACAGCCTCTTGTGTTGCAGCAGAAAGAGCTACATACTCTGCTTCTGCCGTAGATAAAGCAACAGTAGTCTGCTTTTTACTGCGCCAGCTAACTGGTCCGCCAGATAGTGTTAGTATGTGAATACGGGCCTATTTCTGTCTCATGCAGAAAATGTTGAATTAGTACTTCGTTCACAAAAAAACTATGCCACACTCAATAAAACACCAAAAATTTTTAACTATGTTCAAGTAAAACACAGCTGTCAGTGTTTGTCAGCCTTTCAAATTTATTACACACGTACATATATTATGTATAGGTGCAGGTTCGGCGGGGGGGGGGGAAAATTCAAACGCATATTTTTTCAATGTAAAAACACGTTTTTATAGGTTTTCGGACGCGCTGAGTTCATTTTTAGCACTTTCCAAGCAAAAAAACGTAGATTTACTGCTTTTCGAAAAAATTCAAATTTTGTCGAAAATCATCATTTTTCGGGTTAAATGCAGTTGGGGGGGGGGAAAATAGTGGACCTACTTTTTTGAGTAGAGCACCTTGGGGGAAGCATTTTTGCTTCAAGAACCCCTATTTTATTTTTTGGATTTTCTGAGATACGTCCCCCCGAAATCTGAACCCTCAGTGAGAGACGTTTTCGCAATTTTTTTTCGAAGCTCTTGTTTTTTCCGTTCTAATCGTGTCTAAATGGTGTCAGATTATTGTTTACAATTTTTTAGAATCAAAACAAAGGCTCTTTCACCGGGTTCCTGCCGAAAAATTGGCCAAATTCGCCAGAAACGTCCAATTTTTGACCAAATTCAAACTTGGCCTTAATTTAGGCTTGGGCTTAGGCTTAGGCTTAGGGCTTAGGCTTAGTATGGGGCTTAGGCTTAGGCTTAGTATCAGGCTTAGGCTTAGGCTTAGGTTCAGGCTTAGGCTTAGGCTCAGGCTTGGGCAATAAAAAATCGAAATTTTCTGAAAAAATCCTGCCAGCTTAGCCTAGAGAATCCTGCCAACTAAGCCTAGACGATGCCTTAAAACATCATAACGCACTCAAAACTATCCAAAAACAAAGATAATAGCCATTTTTGGCTTCGAACTTTGGCCTACGTTCACTTCCAAAAACAGTGAAAATGCAATTTTCAAAGAGTCATAGCTCAGAAAATCCAAATTTGTGGATAGGGGTTCTATTACAAAAAATGCTTCCCTCAAGGTGCTCTACTCAAAAAAATAGGTCCACTATTTTTCCCCCCCCAACTGCACTTGATCCCATTTTTCGACATTCAGGGGCTAATTTTCGAAAATTTTCACCGATACAGTCGTAATATCAGTCTGAAGTTTGATCATCATAACGTAACTTATAATAATATATTTAATTCAGCTTTGTTTCCAAAATATTCTGCTCATTTATACCAAAAAATGTTAATTTTTTAAACTTATATAATATTATATATAATATATAATATAATGCGAACTATGCATCGTTAAACTGAGCTCACATATCAATTGTTATTGTTTCTTTTTGCATAGACAATAAATTAACTGCATTTTCCGACACAAAATAGCATTTTTAGTTAAAAGGAGCAATTTTTAATAATGAAGAATACCATAAAATACTAATTCAAAACGTCACTGCTGCTCAGCATCACGCTGGCGCTGACAGCCAATTTCGGTTCAAAAGCGCAGCTTTATTTATGATTCCACAGTAGCAAATATTCTTTTATTTGATGCAAGCAACTAAGACTAAGCCTTTCCTAACCCAAATACTAAGCCTGAGCCTAAGCACTAAGCCTCAGCCTAAGCACTAAGCCTAAGCACTAAGCCTCAGCACTAAGCCTAAGCCTAAGCCTGAGGCCTAAATTCAAGAAAAATCCTGCTAAGAAGCATCAGGAATAACTTTACCGCACTAAAAAACCCCAACTAGCTTCATATTTTGAAAAACTTGTGGTTATAGCCCGGAATTCGTACTAAACCTTACTTTCGCTGTAACGCTTCAATCAGCCTGATCCTGGTAGCTTCAGAAAAAGTTTTGTAACTTTTCAAAGCCTGAACCGATTTGCAAAATTTTTTCAGCATTTAGTAGCTTAGAAGTTGCTCTTTCAATAGTAACAGCAGGTTTTCATTTGATTCAGTATTTTTAACTAAATCCAATTTTGCGCAAAAAATTTCATGTAAAGTTTAATTTTTGGACAAAGTTTGATTTCCAGCTAGAGCTTACATCCTACAAACTTCTAACCTAGCCTATTCGAAAGAGCGTTCAATTTTGACCCCCCCTAGGTTTGGGGGATATAGGGGGACTCCGGATCATTAGTCGAAAAAATGCCGTTTTTCCGACTTATTCCACCCCAAAGGGTTTTAACACCAATAATTTCAATCTAGATTTTTATTAAAAGGGGCGACAGCTATTTTGGGGGCTAGAGATCAGATTGGGGGCTTGGCTGACGATGGGGGTTCTATATTTTTATTAAAAAATGGGGTAGGAAGCGATTTATGGGCAAAAATAATTTTTCCCCCCCCCGCCGAACCTTGACCGTATGTATAAGTGCACTGGCTTTTCTATTCTTCTTGCTGAAATTTGCTCAAAAATTTTCTAATTTTTTACGCGGCGGCCTCAGCCGCCGCGTATATACTATAGTGCAAACGTGTGCATCAAGAGCACACAAATGGGGTTAAATGCAGTTGGGGGGGGGAAAAATAGTGGACCTATTTTTTTGAGTAGAGCACCTTGGGGGAAGCATTTTTGCTTCAAGAACCCCTATTTCATTTTTTGGATTTTTTGAGATATGACCCCCCGCAATCTGAACCCTCAGTGAGGGACGTTTTCGCAATTTTTTTCCGAAGCCCTTGTTTTTTCCGTTCTAATCGTATCTAAATGGTGTCAGATTATTGTTTACAATTTTTTAGAATCAAAACAAAGGCTCTTTGACCGGGTTCCTGCCAAAAATTGGCCAAATTCGCCAGAAACGTTCAATTTTTGACCAAATTCAAACTTGGCCTTAATTTAGGCTTGGGCTTAGGCTTAGGCTTAGGGCTTAGGCTTAGTATGGGGCTTAGGCTTAGGCTTAGTATCAGGCTTAGGCTTAGGCTTAGGTTCAGGCTTAGGCTTAGGCTCAGGCTTAGGCAATAAAAAATCGAAATTTTAAGAAAAAATCCTGCCAGCTTAGCCTAGAGAATCCGGCCAACTAAGCCTAGACGATGCCTTAAAACATCATAACGCACTCAAAACTATCCAAAAACAAAGATTATAGCCATTTTTGGCTTCGAACTTTGGCCTACGTTCACTTCCGAAAACACTGAAAATGCAATTTTCAAGGGGTCATAGCTCAGAAAATCCAAATTTGTGGATAGGGGTTCTATTACAAAAAATGCTTCCCTCAAGGTGCTCTACACCAAAAAATAGGTCCACTATTTTCCCCCCCCCCCAACTGCACTTGATCCCACAAATGCACCTATTCTAGTGTTAAACTGCTGCTAGGTCAGCAAATAACACTGTTTGTGTGAGCGTGTGTGTACGTACGTTTAACTGCCTGCTCAGTGCTTTTATTTACGTCTGTTCAGTGCTAACAACTTTTGCTTCCAGAAAACTGTAATTTAACAAAACCTGTGGCGGCTATGTTTCGTAGAATGTTCATTAGCGCGTCAGAAGCAAGGATTTCTGTGAACTAGTTTATAGGACATGGCAACCATGCCCAGTGGCGGCTACCGAGTTCATAGCATGGAGTATGGACGCCGTTTGCTACAACACAATAGCTGAGCTGACCTAGCGTACATCAGCTGATTAGCACAAAATGCGCGTGTGCGTTGTTTAGCTGCTGTAAAATGATAACTGTAACTCGTAATTGGCAATTGCCCTGCCACTTGTAAAAAAGGTACTGTAAGTAAACTACAGAATATTTACTAATTCAGATATGTATTAAAATGGCTATTATATATATACGGTTTTGCAATACAGTCATCATAATTTTAAACTTAGATTTTTCACGTTGATTACATTGCATAGGTGTCAAGATTTAAGCAGAACTGACTCTATAAATTTTTCGGATGAAGACACTGTTGGCTAAGTTAAGTTTAACACTGATAGTACTTTGGCAAGTTTTTTTAAATATGCTCGCTTCGAAAACTTTTAAGTGCCGCGTTTTATATTCGAAGAATATCCTCAGCACTGCAAGCAACTCGCAACGCAGTCAATCTAAAAAGTTTAACCTTACTCGCAAAACGTGCTTGTTTGTGTGATATATGTTCATCAAAATGAAGGAAATTCACTTCTGAACCAGTGGCGTACCCAGGGGGGGGGGGGGGGCTAGGGGGACATCAGCCCCCCCTTCGCGATTTTAGCCCCCCCCTTCGCGATTTCAGCCCCCCCCTTTTTTCACTTTTTTCCTATGGTCTTCTTTGGTTTTATGACACCGCTGACCGCTGAAAAAAATTTTCCGGCACGTTCCCAAAATTGACTAAAATTACACTGAAATTTCAAAAATTTTCCAAAATTTTCTTTCGAGGGGATCTCGCCCCTAATTCATTACTGCTCTAATCAGGGTTTTTTTTTCAAAACGGCCAATGCTGAATTTGTGCTCATTTTTAAATTTCGATGCTCATTTTTAAGTTCGAATGCTCAAAAAATTTTAAACGTTTTTTTGCACTGTTGCATTGCTAAAATGACAGGTATGTAACCGTTACAATTTTGAGAATACGGCCCCAGAATTTTGAGAAAAAGAAATCGCACCTAGGACAATTTTTTTGAAAATATAGGAAGTTTGCAAAGGGGCAGCAGCCACCAATAAAACATGCCGATTTTTAAGAAAACAGACCTTTGAAATATGCAGGAAAAAGCCATTTTTGCTTAATAATCAGCATTTTTGTGCGCAAGTTCGAGCACTGAAAATTTTTTTGTTTCGCCAATCCAACAGGGGGATTCCGCACGTGGCTGCGCCCTTAGCCTGATATACTGACTACTGGATACATAAGCTGAGACAAAAATCTATGAAAAATAAAGTGATGGTCATGCACTTCCCTACTAGGCAACATAAAGAGAGAAACAATTTTAAGATCTTATTTAGATCAATCTGGGACATCCCGAAAAAAGTTCCGACCCACCGGAAAAACTAAAGGGGCGCGACACTTGTGTAACATGACTCGGGGAAATTTTTCAGAATCTCAATTTTTTATCCTGGTGACGTCTTTGGGCAATAGCAACAATGCTCATTCGATGCTCATTTTTATTTTTCAATGCTCATTTTTACGTTCCAATGCTCAAATGAGCACAAATTTGAGAAAAAAAAAACCGTGGCTCTAATGTATATATATACATGACTTATATCTGCTATGGTGTATTAATAATGAGTAATGCTGACAACTACTATTGGTATTTAGTTATATATTTTGTGTGGCTTTTAATTAAAAACCGTGTGGTGGGTGGAGTGGAGGACGAACGTCTAAGGACAGCCCTTGTCACCCATGGTTTTTCTTCAATTTTTTCCTGTATACAACGTATTTTTCAGGTTTGCTAGTCCCCCCATGAGCCGATTTTTCGTGCTTTTTTTATCTAAATAGGTTAAAAGTTTGAAATATTTGACATAATCTGACTCTGAACAGACCGCTGCTACAACTATGATTTCACGACAAGTGTTGCTTAGAATTGGTTTTTCTATCCAATTATTATTTCAAAATTCTAAAAATACTCCAGCTTCGGGGGGGGGGGGCTGCCAAGCCCAGACCCCTGCAACCACTCTTTTTTTACGACCAGTGTTGCTCAGAATTGCTTTTTCAATGCAAATTTTATTTAAAAATTCTAAAAAAGCTTTAGCTTCTGGGGGCTGCCGCCCCCAGACCCCTGCAACCACTTTGATTTCACAACAAGTGTTGCTTAGAATTGCTTTTTCAATGCAAATTTTATTTCAAAATTTTGAAAAAGCCCTAGCTTCTGGGGGCTGTGCCCCCAGACCCGTGCAACCACTATGATTTCACAACAAGTGTTGCTTAGAAATGCTTTTTCAATGCAAATTTTATTTCAAAATTCTAAAAAAGCTTCAGCTTCTGGGGGCTGCCGCCCCCAGACCCCTGCAACCACTTTGATTTCACAACAAGTGTTGCTTAGAATTGCTTTTTCAATGCAAATTTTATTTCAAAATTTTGAAAAAGCCCTAGCTTCTGGGGGCTACCGCCCCCAGACCCCTGCAACCACTATGATTTCACGACAACTGTTGCTTAGAAATGGTTTTTCAATGCAAATTTTATTTCAAAATTCTAAAAAAGCTCCAGCTTCTGGGGGCTGCCGCCCCCAGACCCCTGCAACCACTATGATTGCACGACATATGTTGCGTCTATAAAACTTTTTTGCGATATCAATGAAATCAGTAAAAAAATTTTTAAAAGCTGAACTTTCTGCAGACTGCCGCGGACTTGCGGTCTTGCGTTTTCCCCCCCCCCCCCCCCCCCCCCGGTCGTCGACCATCAGTTCAGCCCCCCCCTTCGCGAAATCCTGGGTACGCTACTGTTCTGAACAACTTTTTTTTCTTACGATGCATGTTTATTTTTGCGTGTTTTCAAAACAATGGCCGAAACCCACATTTCAGGAGTGCAACCTCATAAAAACATTGTCAAAATTTTAATTTTGATGAAAAAAAATGTAGAAAATACACTACAGAAAAAGTATAGTAAAAAAGTAGAAAACCGTTTTATCTTATTTCACAGCTAAAGGTACGTAGCAAATTTTTAATCTCAAGCGTCGACGTTAACCTTTAAAATTTTAATCTAATTTTACCTAATACCTTTAACTTAACACGCTTCACACGCTGCGATGATTTTACTGCAATTTTGCCGCAGCGTTCTCGCCGCTGCGGTAAAACGCACTGCCTGAACAAACGCAGCATTTTCAGCGGAACGCAAGGTTAAATGCAGTTGGGGGGGGGATAGTGGACCTATTTTTTTTAGTAGAGCACCTTGGGGGAAGCACTTTTGCTTCAAGAACCCCTGTTTCCTTTTTTTGATTTTCTGAGATATGAACCCCCGAAATCTGAACCCTCAGTGAGTGACGTTTTCGCAATTTTTTTCCGAAGCCCTTGTTTTTCTAATCTTGTCTAATTTTTTCTTTTTCTAATTCTAATCGTGTCTAAATGGTGTCAGTTTATTGTTTACAATTTTTTAGAATCAAAACAAAGGCTCTTTGACCGGGTTCCTGCCGAAAAATTGGCCAATTTCTCCAGAAACGTCCAATTTTTGACCAAATTCAAACTTGGCCTTAATTTATGCTTGGGCTTAGGCTTAGGGCTTAGGCTTAGTATGGGCATGGGGCTTAGGCTTAGGCTTAGTATCAGGCTTAGGCTTAGGCTCAGGCTTAGGCAATAAAAAATCGAAATTTTCAGGAAAAATCCTGCCAGCTTAGCCTAGAGAATCCTCCAATTAAGCCTAGACGACGCCTTAAAACATCATAACGCACTCAAAACTATCCAAAAGCAAAGATTATGGCCCTTTTTGGCTTCGAACTTTGGCCTACGTTCACTTCCAAAAACACTGAAAATGCAATTTTCAAGGGGTCATAGCTCAGAAAGTCCAGATTTTTGGATAGGGGTTCTATTACAAAAAATGCTTCCCTCAAGGTGCTCTACTCCAAAAAATAGGTCCACTATTTCCCCACCCCCAACTGCACTTGATCCGGAAATTCCCCCCCCCTCCGAAATTTTTTCCGACTGAAATTTTACACAAGGGTCCCCCCTTTGGTTTTTATGGTCCGGCCGGACAATTATTCTGATGCGTAACCAATTGACCAAATTTGGCCCAAAAATCAAAAATTTTCCCCAATTTTTTTTCTGGGGGCTGCCGTCCCCAGACCCCTGCAACTCTGTGGCTTACTATTCCTTGTTATTATCTTTCATCAAAGCCTATATGTACATGTATTCATGAGTACATTATGCTGTATTTGCATGTCTACACGAGTAGATTATGCTGCATTTACTTATGTAATACACTGTCGTCTGTCTGATGTGACGTTCCCATCATGTGTTTTATGTTCCTGTCGGAAAAAAATTCTGGTACGTCTCCACTCTCCAGTTTACCAAATTCAACCTAAAAATTGAAAAATTCTCTATTTTTTTAGGGATGTCGCGGATATCCGCATCCGCATCCGCGGATGATCCGCAACTTTTTGACATCCGCATCCGCATCAGCATCCGCAAAAATTTAATGCGGATGTGCGGATGTTGCAGTTTCGGCAAGATTTACTAAAAATGTAGAAAATCAGACGACAATTTTGATTTTTTTGCATGTATATACGAATATTTTTGCTCTTACAACGGTGGATGAAACTTTATTCTAGGCTTTTTCACCTCACTGTTGGTTGCAAATCGCTCTTTTCTAAAGTAGGCTTCACGAATATTTGATATTGCGGGCATATTCGAACTAAGTTTTGCATTTGCATGTTTGAGAGAGACTAGTCTACAAACTTGTAAATTGTCACAACAATATCAGTTTTTAACTTGCATGCTTTCGTAGATTAAAAAGAATAGACAGAATACGTATAGTGCTTTTATATACACCAACCAAAACCAAAAGCATCACGTTGCCAGAGGGTCACGCTGATAGCCTTTGAGTTGGCATAAAGTTAACCAATAGCGTTTTAACCAAACTGTTGATGGCTGCGCATGGCTTAGAAGATATGTATAATGAATGCACAACTTCGATACAAACTGTTTTATCTAAGTCTCATTCCTTAGTACTTGCATTCTTGCATTCATACTTGCTATTTGGTGAAAAATTTTTCAAAAATTCGGCTCATAACTTGTTTAGAACGTATTCTAAAAAGATCCGCATCCGCATCCGCGCGGATGTCAGAAGTCAACATCCGCATCCGCGGATGTCAAAAAAGTCACATCCGCGACATCCCTAGTGTTTTCCCACACATTTTCTCAAAAAGGCACACACTTTCTTATAAAAACACACCAGAAAGCACACAAAATTTTAAGCCGACTGAAAATTTACACGAGGGTCTCCCGTTTTGGTTTTTATTGTCCGGCTGAAAACGATCCGATACGTCTCCAATTAACCAAATTCGGCCTAAAATTAAAAAAATTGTCCAACATTTATTCTGGGGGCTGCCGCCCTCAGACCCCTGTTAATTTTCCTGTCTGAAAAACTTCGATGGGTCTTCAATTGCCTTCAATTCCCGATACGTCTCCAATTGAGCAAATTTGGCCTAAAAATTAAAAATTTCCCCCAAAGGTTTTCTGGGGGCTGCCTCCCCAGTATATACTAGGGATGGAAGTCTCGGTTTTTTTTCCGAGACCGAGACCGAGACCACGAAACCGAGATTACCGAGACCGAGACTACCGAGACCGAGACCAAATTCCGAGACCGCCAAAACCGAGACTTTGGGTCATTTTTTGCCATTTTTTAGCTATTCATTTGATGACTTTTTACAAGTTTTTTTAAGACCATAGGCAGACACTTTATGTATATATAACTAACGGCAAGATAACGACAATTTTGGTAACATTTTTGGTTCTTTGCCTTTATTATGTCTGACCATTTATTCTTGAATATTGTGAAATTTTCTGTGTCAAATTAGACGCAATTTGTCCTTGTTCTCGCCAGAAAACATCAATTTTTAACACTGTTTGGTTCGAATTAAGTTAAAAATCGCTCCGATTTTATTGGAATTACCAATGTCTTGGGCTTAAA
>JASANF010003395.1:0-15164 GCA_030248245.1 Trissonchulus sp. WLG1_4 | reverse complement strand
CACATCGTTAATACTATAGTAAAACTATATATTATAATTAACTAATTAATTATAATTGACGAACTATTAATGCTCAATTGCTGCCACATAAAGCTATGTTACGAAGAGATGAAGAATTTAAAAATGCGTGCAAATCTGGTTTGGCCCAGTAGTTGATACAGTCACATAGCTCATCATATATTAACGCATCATATCACACATTTTTGTAAAGTGAGGGCATCATAATTGCATCAAACTTCCTCGCAAACATGTTGAGACGATAATGGTGTTTTTTGCCGTTTTCTTGTTATACCTATGTAAGTAGCCACTATACAAATTTTCGTGGCCTACGGCCCGCACTGGCCCGCTGGGCCGTTGCGGACCCGTCGGCCCGTGGCCGCGGTCCGGCCCGGAGCAGGCCCGGGTCCCGCGAGCTAGCTTAGTACAGACTTAAGCAAGTGAGAATATGCATTGTGTGTGCGTCTGAGTGTAGTATAAGTGCTTGCGCACTTGTAAAAATCAGTATATATACACTGCAGGCACTGTTCATACGCTGCTGAAGCTCGAGAATACCCAGGGCTTCAAGATCGCTACGGGCCGGTCAGCCGCGCACGCCGCACGGCCCGGGGCCCGGAATTTTACGGGCCGGGCCCCGGGCCAGGCCTAATCGTAAAAAACGGGCGCCGAGCCGGGACCGAGCCGGCCCAGCCCGGGGCCCGCTACAGGCCCGGGCAGAACTCTATAAATGTAAGCACAATCGGAACTTTGGTGTGCAAATACGTACCTACAATTGAACTGAACTTTTAGGTCACACCTATGTACGTGTTAAGACGCCCCCAATGTTTAGCTGGTAAGCCTGGAGCCCCGGAGGCGCTGATATGCCTTTTTTGAAATCAACTCTATAGGCATTACTTATAATTTCAGGGGTTTGTGAGTTTTCAGAACGAACTTATACCCCAAAATGATATGAGCTTAAAAGCAATTGTGCTGAAATATGGATGTAGAGAGAGATGGTGTAGCTAAATTGGTAGTGATTCCCGTCCGAAGTCAATAATATATGTAAATACAGGTAGTTAGCAACATCAATGATCTGTACAACTTTTAAAAACTATACATACTTATTATCACCAAGAGTATGTAAATCTCTTCACTATCCTAGTTCTTATTGCTAACACCGGAGTGTTAAAATTACCCACAATATTTTGTGACTCAGCGTTCAGTTTGATGTATGGTACCTACCTGTAAGGATCCTCAAACCGCTGCATTTTGGACCCGTTCTCACTAGGCACAAATAAAAAAGTGTGAAATCTGGTATTGAGGTTAATCAACAAAAAATTTCAACACTGAATACCAGACTTTTTTGCTAGCAGGCAAGGGCTTTCCATCAAGTTTACCTGATACCAAGAGTACATAATAGGGAAGAGTATGACACTGTTCCCTATGCTAATTAATCGGACGGAACGATGCTCCTGCCGAATAGCCCTCTTACGCCTTGATTTCAAGGGGAGTACCTTCCCTTAAGACATGTCTTGACTCCAAGGGGGGACCCCCTCTCAAATCCCGGAAGTGTCTTGAGTCTTGATTTGAGAGCGGGGTACCCATACCCACCTCGTTTCAGCAGACCACCAGCATGAACTCGGTGGTGAGCCGGTAGTGTGCTGAAACGAGGGGGGTACCCCCCCCCCTGAAATCAAGACACTACCAATTTTCGGGTAATTTCGGTCGGAGCATCGTTCCAGGCGATTAGAAAGGATAAGGAAGAGTGTCATACTTTTCCCTATTATGTACTCTTGCTGGTACCTATCGCGAACTTTGTTTAAACTAAACTAGTTCCGTACTGTTCCATAATTTAAGTTTTCTTGACTGCTTTCACATTATGGATAAAAACTAAAGCATGAAAAAAATAGTTGATACAAATGAACAATAGTGAGATGTCGATAAATGATCATGAAAAAATTTCAGGCCCTGTAGACACGAATGTGTGACAATGCGGACAAAACATACAGTAGGCAATTACTTCTGCACCAAGAGAATACTTAATTTGGCATTGCACCACTAAGAGTACATAAACTTTATGTACTCTTGATATTAGTCATAAATGGTACGCCTTAGTCATGACTGGGCTCTTTGTTTACTGGATTATTCATAATTGGCAGACCCCCCAGAGTTCGCACCCTTTTCAGTTTTTCCAGATTTTCTCAGCATATACTTGATAAATTTCAAATGTAAAAATATGTACGGAATCTACAAAAGTCACTGATTGCTATAGTATAAATTTTTTGTTCAAATACTTACCAGAAAAATATATCCAAGGCTTTCAAATTAACAAATCGGGCCCATTTCTTAGAAGGGTTCCGCTGAAAGGTGAGGTGTACGTACAATATGCCAACTAGCTTCGGCTAACCTCACGTGACATACTTGAAAGTTCACTGATTGGCTATTCAGATGTCACGCTTTCATTTGACTGCTCACTTTTGATGCCGCTACTCACGTGACCAATTATCTGAGCCTATAAACTTACTTTTATTCATAACTAGCCGTTAGCCATAACCGGGCGGAACCCCCAACGCATAAATGCACTGAAATCTTGCGTTTTGCTGGTGCATATTATCTATTTTTCTCACAATGTGACAATTTTCCACAATTTTCCAGCTGTTGATCGAGTAGTATGATTCTCGCTTCGGGGCCGAGAGGTCCTGGGTTCGAGTCCCGGACGAGCCTGCATTTTATTTTCAAACATTTGTGAAAAAAAGTTCAACTTAATTTTTTCCCAGGAATTTGCAAGTCTATTTTTGAACTTTCCTTAATAATTTTTAAATCTGTTTTTCAGAATGGTGAAAAATTGATCAATACATTTTTTATTGAAAGTGAATATTTAGTAGAAACACTGTCCTACGGCCCGGTTGTTTCAGAACTGAATTTGTATTGTAATAAAAAACCAAAAACATTAAATTTACAGCACGTGGTTCTTGAATTCAAGACCCCGTTTACCAGCAGCTGGTTTGGAGCAATGCAAATGTGTGCGGGAATTAGTAATGAAAATCACTTATCCACAAATAATGGCCGCGTTTAATATTTCCTCTGGAATATTGACACTCAGTCCTCACAATGTAACCCATTCTCATTCAGCAGAAGAACTTGTTTGTAGTTGTAATTGTTTTTGACGTAGGTAGGTTTTACAACAGCAGGTAGTTTGCAAATCTGTCTGGACTTTTCAGCGGTGGTTTCAATTCACCGCATTTCAGTTACAATGCGCAAAATTTCTTCAACAGTTTTGATGGCAACAACAAAAATGGCAATTAATTTCCGTTGAGATGCTTCTTTACTGCATCCAAAGGTCGTTTGTTGGACTAACTTTTCATTTTCATTTTGTCCACAAGTACAATCTAAAGCTAACGCACGTATAGGAAACAAGAAACCTTTCGAAGCTTTGGACTTCCAGAATTTGGGAGAGCAAAGTCAACTCTGTTTTTGACTATTTTAGACGGTTTGTCAAAAAACAGCTTTGACTACACGCAAAAATTGTTTGTACGGTTGTTGTGACCTGTTCTCTATAGCCCGAAAAGCACACAAGACCCAATTGCCCTCCGAATCTAAAAAACCTAACATAAGATGGATGTGTCGTTTAGACGTTTATTCTGTGCAAAACTGAGTAGGTTCAAGTAATTTTGAAACCAAACTAAAAGCTCGTTGCAGGGTTGCTCGGCGTTGACAAATAAGGGCTGTGGCAAGGTAGTACGGCAGCCATTGGTTGTTAAATGTCACTGCGCCAATTTAGTGCTGAGATAATCCTTAAACATCTGTTTTACTGTGCAATTCATAGTATTTAAAGTACTGACGGCTGTGTTGACTAAAAACTTGCATTGATAATAAACGTTTTGTGTTTGTTTTAGATACATAATTTGAAAAACGCTGTATTTTATTCATTTTAAACTCGCTTTTCACAGTCAATTTCAACAGAATATGTATTTGCCAACAGTAGCAGGAGTTATTTATCTCACAATCGGGCTGTATGGAGTAGCTCACAACGTGTTTACAGGTTTGGTTTTTCTTCTTAAAAAAGAATTTAGAAAACCGGCGTTTTTTCTTATGGGAGTTTTGTGCTTCTGCGACGCTCTCGAACTGACAACGACAGGACTGTACGCGGGATCTCGCCTGCTTCTGACCCCCAACGTGACAGGGGTCATTCTAGCTGACCAATACTTCGGGCTGCTTGCTGCGACCCAGTGGTGGACGGGGGCCACCCTCTTCGCCCTCATTGCATTCAATCGCTACATCACCATTCTGCACTGGCGCACTGTCCAAGTCTGGTTTAGCTGGCCAAAAACAATAGCCTATGCCTTTGTGCCACAGCTGATTTTTTGGATATGTTCTGGAGCATATTTTTTGGTGAAAAACCAACAACTTTCGCCATGGATACAGGCCATTTTAACATACGCATTTTTGTTCAAAATTCCTGAATTATTCAATACCATATATGGCACCGTTTGTGCCATAATTCAAATTATATTCAACGCGCAAACTGTTTTGGCTGTGCGTAAAATGCGTAAACCGCAGGACAGTGAAGATGCGGCCGCTGTTCAATCTCAAAATCGAGTGCGCCAAGAAAATAGACTGAATGTACAATGTTTTGTAAGCAGTGCTGTGTTCTGCGTTGCTGCATTTTGTTTTCAAATTCTCTTTGGTATCTCAAAAATCTATCATCTAAAACCGGCACATTTTGTTTTTGTTCACATCTGCTGGATGGGCAATCATATTTGTAATCCTTTGATTTATCTAGCATTTAACGAACCTCTTCGACGGCTTACGTTCTCTTGGTTTCATAAGTCTAGTCACACCATGGTCAGTTTGATACACCCCAGCGACAGACATCCAAGTCAGCACACGAAGCAGTCGTCCAGAACATGACAATTAATTATTTCAAAACAGGCTAGGCTAGATTTATATTTTCAGTCGCATGTCCGAATAGCAGGAAAAATTAAAAAAATTGTGTTCAAGAGCAGATTGTGGCGTAAATTTTTCGCAATTTTAACAAATGAACGGACATACTGCTGTAAGTATGAATCGAGTTTGTGCAGATATAAAGAGGTAGAGTATCGTCTGCCGAGTATGGGCATGAGCATGAGTCATGAAATTTTAGGAAGGTAATTATCGACTGTGGTTGGTGTGCTTAAGTTTATTCAATAATTTAACTTGATACTTTTTATGTTAACAGTTTTAGTAGTCAAAAATTACTTAAATCTACTCCTGTGGTAAACATTTTGGTCAGTTGAAAACAAATTAAATATCGGCTAAAAAGTTTGAATGCATTTTTTGAGGAATGTAATAGAAATTTGCAAAGGCTTGCGCCCGCTTCACTGTGACGTCACTGCAATGTCTTGCACTAGCAAATATTAAAGTAAAAATATGTATATTCTTTTACATTGTTTTTATGGTTATTGTTGATGCATTAACGTATTGTAAACGTAGTAAAACGTACTTACTTTATAAGATGTATTGGTGCTTTTGAGTCCGTCGAATTGCCGTGACTTTACGTTTGGCGTATTTGCTTACGTCCAAGACAAAATTTTTAAAAATAGATAGAAGAAGATATTTTAGGCTATAGAGTGATACCGAAATTAACGTCAAATTTTTCAAAAAAACTCGAGTAAACAGACGCATTTTGGCCACAAAAATCGTTGTGGGTTTACACAAATAATTCAAAATATGCGTGTAATGCTTAGCACATAAGAATATTATTTTGGAATTCTTGGTTGAAAATCGACGACAGTTTATGGTTTCAGTCAGCTACATATATCTGCTTATGCATTTTCACGGTGGTTGCCAGCAAATTCAACGCAAATTGAAGAACATAAAATTTTTATTTATACAACTAGCCCCTTAAAGGGTAGATGAGTCTATGTTATTTTACATAACAGAGTGTCATACATACAAAGTTCACCTTAATTTTGCCTTATAATAAAGTCTGAGTTAGATTTATTGCAAAAAAATTATGACAAGCTTACCTTACTGCGACTAAGATCCAGCAGCGGAATAACGATGATAGTGGACTCGAAGGACCAATAATTAGAGAGGACTTTTTGGGAAGGACCCGCTAACTAATTAGAAGGATGCGCTGCAGCTGTGTAAAGAACATGCTGCGCGTAAGTATCATTTAGAAGCTGAATTCAAAGCCATTTCTTTCAAACAAAGCCACACCCAAGGAGATGTCCGTGAAATAATGGAATCTGGTCGCGAAAGGACTGCGGCACCGAATGGTTGTTAAAGCAGCGATTGACGTTATCAAACTCTGCGGACGCCAAAACATAGCGCTACAGAGGAAATTTGATTCTGGCTCCCTTAGGTAGGTGGCAAACTTTGAAACTGTCAAAAATGAAGGAAATTTTCGGGCATTGCTCCGGCTTGCGGCTAGCTATAATCGCGACCTTGAAAGAGCATTGGAAAGCATGCCAGGAAATGCCAAATATATTAGCCCAACTACTCAGAACAAAATAATTGATACCTGTGGAGAGCTGATCAAAAACTGCATCTTGGATGAAATTAAAAAAGCTCAAATCTACGCTGTTCTTGCTGATGAGACAAGTGATGTTGGCCAAATTGAACAGTTCTCGGTCTGCATTCGATATGTGGACGATAGTGGACCCGAAGGACCAATAATTAGAGAGGACTTTTTGGGCTTTCAAGCTGCATCGGCAGTCACTGGAGAGGCACTAGCTGCCCTAATTGTGTCCACGCTACGCGAACTGGGTTTAAATCCAAACGACATGCGGGGTCAAGGGTATGATGGAGCAAGTAATATGGAAGGAAAATTTCGAGGGGTCCAGAATAGAATTTGTGAAGAATTTCCTCTTGCTCTCTACACTCACTGTTCTTCTCACCGTCTGTCATTGGCCTGTGGGGAAACTTGCTCGCTTGCTGCTTTAAGAAAATTGTTTTCGGCTCTTAGTAGTATCTGCAACTTTATCTGTGATAGTTTAAAACGTACTGAGTTGCGGCAACATGCCATTGCTGCATTGTGCCCAGACCAACAAAAGTGCAGGCTGAAACCGCTGTGTCCTAAACGTTGGGTTGAAAGACATGAATCTATCATTATTTTTGATGAACTGTTTTTGCCTTGAACTGAACTTAAAATGAGCTTTACCAGCCGCAAAGTAGAAACGGCATCAATCAAGCAGTGGAGACTAAAGCACTGGTGCTGCGTAATACCATAAACACCTTTGAATTCATCTGTTCTTTGAAATCAGTTGTATTTATTTTCCAGCAATGCATGAACCAGTCAAAAACTCTTCAATCGCCTAACTATGACATGATTGCTGCTGTTTTCATGATCAAATCTCTGGTTACCGAATATAAAGAATGTCGTGCATCAGCTGATTTGACTTTCAAAGAACTGTTCGACAACTTCTGCAATTTTGCTCAATCTCACAGTATTCCTGTTTAGACCCTTAAACAGGGACGGGGTGACATTAATGGTCCAGAAACTTATTATCGCACGAAAGTATTCATTTCTATGCTTGATACAATGAGTCAGCAGCTGAAAAAAAAATTTGACGAAACATTTGAGCAAGCCTCTGCAGGATTTTCAGTGATCCCAGCTTTATTAAATGGTAGGCACCCTTAAATATACATTGAGAAACATACATGTAACATGGACAAAATTTTGGGTGCTTTTTCGGTCAAGTTTTGGGTCAAGATTTGGTGCTTTTTGGTCAAGATTTATCCAAAAAGCTAAGCCTCATTCTCATACATGCAATGTTGCCAAACTTGCAAGGAAATTTTAACTGAAATAGATATTATTTTCATCATCTATTTGTATTCTTTCCTTTGCATTTTTGAAAATGTTGAATAAAAACGAGAACAAATACAGGTCTAATGCTTATTGGTCATGCAATTTAATATCAATCTTTCTTACAGATCCCAATGCCGATGAGGACCTAAAACCTTTTATCGCCTTGTACTCGGAAGACCTGCCCATTTTAGGCAGCATTCAAGCTGAACTTCGTCAGTGGAAGCGCAAGTGGGACTCCCGTGAAACAGAAAATTTGCCTAAAACGGCAATTGAAGCAATGGCCGCTGCCGACCCCCTTTAATTCCTGGAATTCGTCAAATACTCAAAGTTAGTTACTAACTTTAGCAAAAAAATTTAAATTCACAGTATATATGTATATACATGCAACTCTTCGACAATGAAGTTTTTTAGCAAAAATCTACTAATTATTCTACCACATAGTTAATTTCCTGTTTCTACAGTCGACATAACATGAATAACATAACATGAATAAAGCCTAAGAACCTCGTTTTACAAAATAGCAACTAACAAATTTACAATTTCAGATTCTGGCCACCTTGCCCGTGATAACGGCTTCAGCGGAGAGAAGTTTCTCATGTCTCACTCGACTTAAAACCTATATCCGGAATGCCATGTCAGCCGAGCGACTCAGTGGACTTGCCTTGCTTAATATCCACCGAGAGATTGATTTGCCACAGACAGAGTGTTGGAAACATTTGCGACATCTATAGCTCGACGGCTCCGTCTAGAACTTATTTCGTGCATATACGCACGTAGATATCGCCATACATATTTCATTCATTTACCTATATAGCATTTTTGTGCAATGCTTTATTTTGTGTAAGTAAACCTTCAAATGTATATATATATATATATATATATATATATATATATATATATATATATATATATATATATATATATATATATATATATATATATATATATATATATATATATATATATATATATATATATATATATATATATATATATATATATATATATATATATATATATATACATAACAAAAAAAAAAAAAAAAAAAAAAAAAAAAATACGACACATTGATTTTTGAAAATGTTTTAAGTTAAAATTAGTCCAGATCTCACGTGTTACTGTTAATTATGGTTTAAAATGAAGTCATTTTTACAATACTGTGTAAAATGAGTGTAACAAGGGTATATACTAGAGAAGATTTTGGAAAAAAATTGGCAGTTCAGAAGTGGTAAGGGGGGGTCGCGATTACCGCGACCATTCCACTGGCTATGTCCTTAATATTTATCAATTTTATTATAGTAATTGTAAACAGACTTAAACTTCCAAATATATGCATGACTGTAAAGTGCAGTGGTCTAGAATCGTTAGCCACCGTTAGAAATTTTTTTGAAATCCTATCGTTAGAAAATTTTTTAAAATCTACCCCTAAAACATGTAGGAAAATGGCATTTTTACTTAAACTGCTGCACTTTGCCGACCGCTTCGAGAACCGTGGAAAAATTTTCTCTTGGCCCCCCTGGCTACGCCTTTGAGAATTAGTGATTTATCCGACAACAAACAATTGCAGTTTGCACTATGTAGTTCATGCATATCGGAATATGTATAAGCTCCGAAGAAAGACGACAGCATCGTATAGTGGTTAAAAGGTGTTGCTCTGAATCCGAAGGCTGTACGATTGATTCCTGAGGAAGAATCTTTTGGAAAACTTTTATCATGCCTACGAAACGACGGAAATTACAAACCCAGTACACTTACACTGAAGCAAACCAGCCAAGCATTTACATAATATGTAGGTAAATTGAAGTAGATGGTTGCCATTTAACGGTGGTGGACGTGTAAAACATACTTCGCACATGAGCATTTTAACGTTAGCAGCACGCTAGGATTTCAAAATCAACATTAAAAACCTGTTGGGCTGTGGCCCAACAGGCAAAAGTGGTGCACAAGTCTTAGCCATACTTCAGTACTGTTGGGGCAAAGTTTTTTTAAAAACCACAAAAACTACGTTCATGCAACAACTACCTCAAATACACTTGTTTCATTGAAAAAACCTAGTTTAAGTTGTTCATGTCGCAATAATTAAGTTTCTAAACAAAATTTGCACTACCTTTTAACATTTTACAAAGATTTTTGCGCGGCCGCTTTAGCGGCCGTGCATACTAATTTCAGTCAATGCCCTGAAACTGAAAATGCATGTAGACCATAACCAGTTTCAGTGCATTGAACTACACTGTTGATATCATATCAGCTTGCCTGCTGATGCATGTGTGCGTGCGCATGCCTGTGTGTAAATGTGTGTCAGCTTCGTGTAGTACCACGAACATGTCCCTCAAGTTGAACTTTGAACTAGTCGACACGAGTCAGTTATATGAATTTTTTGCAATGCACCGAGTTTATTGCAGGAGGGTAACGCCCACATAATGACTTAGGCGTTAATTACATTTGTAAGTATTAGTTCGGTCCGCAGTTACCACATTTGCTCAAAAAAGCCAAGTAATTGAGTTCAAATGCAAACTGTATGTACATACACCTATGTACGTCGAAAGTTAACACTCAACAGCAAGTTCGTGTTCCGCCTAATTCAAGTTGTTTAGAGTTCTCGGCAATTTTGACACATGTGATCAAGACTCGATGTTGAAACTTTGTATTGCATACGCATAGAACTAGGCTACTGTAATAATAAAATTACTAGCGTGCCGCGCTTAATTTTACCGATACGGTAAAATAATACTAGCTGTGGTCATGTAGAAAAAATAAATTCACGCTCGTCAAAAAAGTGCTTGTTTTGGTCACGGTTGTTTAGGTCATGCTTGTTTTGAAACATGGTCAGAGAAACGTTTTACATTTTCGTCAATTTTGAGTCAAATCAAAAGTCCTCATTTATTATTCCGAAACCTTTTTACGTTTTTAATTTATCGAGATAATAGTAGGTATACTCCAAAATTTTGCAAATCCAGACAAACTCATCAAACGGAAAAACTAAAATATTCTCATTAGTACATATATGAGTTATGTCTGAGCTTAAGTGCGCAAAGAAAGTTCTGAAGAAATGAGCAATGGTATATTAAACTGAAACCTTTTATGTCTCTTACCAACTTAACCTGGTAAAAGTTCTATCCAGCCTTAAGCGTTTCTATGATTTTGTCTCAAATAAATGACAACATTTTTAGTTGTTTTTATGAGATTACTGTTTAGCGCGGTATTAAAAATTTCGATGAAATTTTTTTAAATAAAAATTCACAGATATATATTTTCCGGTTTGCAGGAAAAACATCAAAATTTTTATAAATTAGACCGAAATTGTTGCAAAATTGGCAATTGAGTAAAAATAATTCAACGTGAAAAAATTTTGAGTTTATTTTTCTGACGTTGAGAATTGATTGGAAAATGCTACAAGTATACTGCACGAGTTTTGTTGAAACTTGACGAAAATATATATCCTATACAAATTGTTAAAACAATGTAGACATAACAATTTAGGGCCCTAGTCCTATGTGCAGCACTTTTTGAAAAATTCGGTGCTAATATTTTCGAACAGTGCCAGATATAGTATAATGGCCCTGCGGGAATGAAGCAACTTTTATAGCTTGTTCATTCAAGGCCACTGCCATTATAGCACATCCAACACTGTGCGGAGAAAAGAGTACGGTTTTTAGTAAAATTCCGTGATATAAAACTTGGTTTAGGTTTTCTTGTTAACACTCAGTTCAATTTTGTGAAGCATGTGAGAAAATTGTAGAGAAGACAAGTTTCGTTCTATTCCTGTCAAGGTGTGGCATTGTTTCCGATAATGGTGATGTAAATGTGTGGTTATATATATTCTACGTAACACCAATACAAGAATATGCTTCTGAAGTATGGAATCTTTATTATATTACAGACATAAATTAAATCAAATCAGTCCAAAACAAGTTTTCAGCTCGTTTTAAATTTATAAAAAGTTTGACCTGCCTCGCAAAGTGCACACTGGTTGGGTTAGATAGCTTGGAACTGCGCCGTTTATTGTTTGATTTATGTTTAGGGTCACTCATTGTTTGCTAGCACTCTTTACGAAAACTATTTTCACTTTTCATAACTAATCAAAAACACGGGGGTACTTATTTAATTAAGCTTCCCCTAAGTTCAACTTGGAGAAGAAAAAGTTTTGGAATTCATTGCCTTTTCTTTTTGTTTTCTGCTCTGTTCCTTTCTAATTTTGTTATTTTGATTTTTCTGTTGGAAAATATTTCTGTTATTTTGTTGCATTCTCTGATAATTTTATATATAAATTGATGTTTCTATTTTGTTTTCTATTACTGTGATTCACTGCATTTTATTTGGAGTAAATTGTTTTGTAAATTTGTTTGTTTGGGCCTAATTTATAACATTTCAATAAATAAATTTCACTGACAGGTAAAGTTTAAGCTGTTGTATGTAACTTTTTAATTTAAGGCTCGATTAATACTTTCAACCGTATGTCATTAAAATACTATTGGTAGTATTTCGTAATTTTGCCGGCTGAATGGACATACGTTTGTGAGTACGATTCGATCCTAAGTGGTATTTTTACAATCGCAGTTTTTCTCATGAGATTATTTTTAAACCTTTTTCTCCTAACAATCAGCAAAGTAAAAATTAATGGCACGAATTTTTCAAAACGATGCCCAGAACTGCCTTCTTACTACTACTATCATTTTCTAACCATTGATTTAAAACCACGAGTTGAGGGGAGCAATGCCACTGTCTCAGTGAGCCAACGTGATGAAGATTTCTCAACATTAGAACTGTACACCGAAAATACGCTCTGAGTATTATTTGATGTAGTTTTATAAAATTATAGGTTTTTTAACCATAGTTTATAGATTTGTTTGAAACAAAAGGCAACTGCGAATCAGTAACTAATATTTTAAATATATTTTTAATTAATATAAGTTGTACATGTACTTATACTTTTATACTATTTCTAACTAAAGTTGTAATGTTACATTTAGGAAACTAGCTGTTTATCTACTTTTTAATTATTCGCAAACTATTTATAAGCTAATTTAATTTGTACTTTATACATGAAACGTTTAAGTTTCCAAAGTTTATATGTACAGGGTATGTATGTCTGTAATAATAAAGAATAGCATAAGGATGAAACCTTATACACAGTATCGTCGGCACCAATGAACTGTGGTAGGTTTTTTAACGAGAATATGTGTGCACTACATGGCCAAAAATAATCGTAGCACAACAAAAACATGTTGTTTCGTTTCTAACCATTGGAAACTACAAAGCAGTCAGTAAAATTAGTAATTTTGTTAGTAAAAACATACAGCAGGATTGCCAATTATTTGGTAATTTGTCTGGCTCATTAGGTTTAAGGTTAAAATTTATTGTTTGCATAGCAGACGTAAATTATAATTACGGTCATAGGTTTTAATTTACTTAATTGAGTTTTTAACAAAATTGGACAGCTTGCAAAGGTTAAATCAGTTATGAGTAATAAGTTATGCGTGGTTTTTAACTAAGTTTCTGATGTACATAAATAAACGCAAGTCCGGATAATTAGCTGAACTCTACGAATTACGGAGGCACGCTATTTTATTTTAAAATCTGAAAAAATTCATCTACTAATGGTGCAAAAAAGTTTAAATTATTCAGGAAGCCTTGCCAGAAAGAAAAACTCAACTGTTTTCTTGGAGTTCGACAATTTTAACCACGCTTCATTGGTTGATTTAAATCTCAAACATTTCTTGGAGCAAATGCAGGCTGTATGCTTATTCAATGTTTTAGCTTGGTTTTTTAACATCTCAAATCATTTATAAAATGGCATTTTGACAGTAGCAGGAGTAATTTATCTCATAAATGGACTTGTTAACTAATCAATGATAAATATTTTGTGTTGGTTTTATATTCATTGTTTGGCAATTGCTGCATTTATCAATATTGAACTAGTAGCTCTACAGACGACTTTAGAAGAATATGTCTTTATCAATAGCAGCAGGAGTTATTTATCTCACAATTGGATTTTACGGTGTAATCCACAATGTGTTTACAGGCTTAATATTTCTGTTGAGAAAGGAATTTAAAAAACCGGCGTTTTTTCTGATGGGAGTTTTGTGCTTGTGCGACGCTCTTGAACTGACGACGACAGGACTGTACGCGGGATCTCGCCTGCTTCTGACCCCCAACGTTACAGGGGTCATTCTAGCTGACCAATACTGCGGGCTGCTCGCTGCGACCCAGTGGTGGACGGGGGCCACCCTTTTCGCCCTCATTGCATTTAATCGCTACATCACCATTCTGCACTGGCGCACTGTCCAGGTTTGGTTCAGCTGGCCAAAAACCATAGCCTATGCTTTTGTGCCGCAGCTGATTTTTTGGATAACTTCTGGAACATATTTTCTGGTACGAAACCAGCAGTTTTCTCCCTGGACGCAAGCCATGTTTACGTACGCTTTCCAATTTAAAGTACTTGAATACTTTAACACCATTTATGCGACACTTTGCGCCGTAGTTCAGATTGTATTTAATGGACAAACTGTTTTAGCTGTGCGTAAGTTGCGTAAGCCGCAAAATAGTGATGACGCGGCTGCGGTTCAGTCCCAAAGGCGAGCGCGCCAAGAAAATAGACTCAACATACAATGTTTTCTAACCAGTGCTGTGTTCTGCATTGCTGCGTTTTGCTTTCAAATATTCTTCGGTGTTTCTAAGTTATACAAACTAAAACCGGCCCATTTTGTTTTTGTTCACATCTGCTGGATGGGCAATCATATTTGCAATCCCTTGATTTATTTAGCTTTTAATGAACCACTACGGCGACTGACATTTACATGGTACCAGAAATCTAGCAGCCGGTACTACGGGTCAATAAGAAGCGACAGAAATACTAGATTGAGTTGAATTGCAATTTCAGTGTTAAGAGTTAGTATTTTTACGTTTTGTTCTTTTTCACGTTAGGAATCACGCACAGTTTTAGTTCAGTGTGTTATGTGACGCTTTCTACTTTATCTACTATCAGTTGATTTTGTTTGTTGACAGAAACAATTATTTTTAGTTGAGCTTGACCCTGAAAACTATTAACTTATATTTTATTTCTGTTGTATATAAGTTCTACACTGTTACTCCACTAAAAAATTGAGTAAGCGTCTAGAAAACATTGGTTCACACTGAAACTTTCATTCTAACTGCTTATAATTCACACTCATTCATATACTGTTCAATTAATTGTATTTTTGTGATTTTTAAAAAAAATATCGGCTTTTACGTAATTATGTACAAATTTCTGGTATGTGCTCGTTCTTTATTAACCGCTAAACATCCACAAACAAATAATTGTTAATGTTTTGCGTTGCGGAACTGTTTGTTTTGACAACACAATTTTAGCTCAGTTTGTTCATGTCACACTTTCGATTTTACTTAATAGCAGTTG
>JASANF010003394.1:0-69234 GCA_030248245.1 Trissonchulus sp. WLG1_4 | reverse complement strand
GGTCACGTGACCATTAAAATTAGATTTTTCGGAAAAGAAGACCCACCAAAGGTTTCCTTTTTTATTTGGTCATTGGCTTGGCGAGAATATTTTAAGAGTAAATTTTGTCCGATTCCGAAACCGAAGTTTAGGCTGTGACCCCCTGGATTCTCTGACTAGCTGCATATTGCTCCCCTACAGTGTTCCCTAGGCTACCTGTGATTTAATTTTTTTTTAGTTTTTTCGGAAAAATTAGTTTTTAGGTGTAATTGGGGCCCCGCCCAAACATAAATCCGCAGTTTATTATTCTCTAGGACACCACTGAAACCCAGTCACGGCTAAACGGGTCCCCGTCACCCGTCACAAAATTTTATATATTTGTAGATATTTTGGCAAAATTCAATTAATCGGGATTAAGGCGAAATTAATTCAGAAACTCTTATGAATTTGAGTGAACCTCATAGCTCAAAAGTTCCTGAACTAAAAGAAGGGTACCTAGGTCAAAAATCAAAGTTCTCCAATTTTGCATATTTTCACATTACGTAGGCAAATGTGCTCAAAAAAAACCGATTAATAGCCATTTGTGAGACTTTACATTTGGCGTCACTGCACATGTCATGGACGAAAATTTAAAAAAATATTTGACGCGAATCCAAGGACTACTTTGACCTTGGATCGTCCTGGAGTTCCGCGGTAAGGTTCCTACAGTTAAGGTTCGTCTGCCTAGAATAGAGGAATAGAGGGTCTTATGCCTTTGTCGGAGACTGTTGTAGCCACTTCACAAGTTAATATGTGAAATAAGATAGTCCCCTAGGGTACTAAAAAGGATTTACGACAGCTCATCGTCGGCCCACTAGCTCAAATGGTTAGAGCGCTGGCTATGCAGATCTATTCAGATCCAGAGATGGGTGGTTCAAATCCCCTCTGGGTCATTCTGATGATGATGCTGTCTTTCTTTCAGTAGAATGAGAATCCCCCTCCTTTTCATGACATGGTGAGGCTTCCATGCCGAACTCCGAATCCCCTGACCGTGGTTTAAGTGAGGTAGCATTGGGCTGTTCGGTGACACTGTCACACCCTTAGCAGGAGCACTGCGAATTGGCATGAGTAAAATGGTGGTGAGCATATGGAGGAATTATAGCCGCTTGTAGCTTAGTATGTAGTGGGGCCGCTCCTTGTCCCGGTTAGAAGTGTGAGCTTATCAGTCCAGTGGCAGTGATGATGAGGTTAGGGTGAGACCTCCCGAAACTAGTCTTATAGAAAATAATAGGGACGGCTCCCGGCGCTACCCCAGTCCGGGACGTCCATAGCTAGTAGTGCACAGCCCAGGAAAACTTTGGGCCGAAGTTTACTAGAAGGGGAGAGATGTGAAGTAAGATAGGCTACCTTAGAGTACTTAAAGAGATTTACGACAGCTCATCGTCGGCCCAGTAGCTAAATGGTCAGAGCGCTGGTCTGTAGATCCAGAGATGCGTGGTTCAAATCCCCCTGGGTCTACACGATGATGATGCTGTCTTTCAGTAGAATCCGCCCTTCTTTTCTTGACAAATAGTTACGCACTATTTGGTGTTTATTATTTTGCCAACGATTTTGATCGTAATCTTTTATCAAACCATTTGACTATTTGGTAACTAAATTTTTCGTTCATTTCTCTTCGTAAACTGCAGCTGAACAGTGTTTCTATAAAGTTCAATTCTGTAAGACTGATACCTGGCTTGCGTTGTTACTTATTGTTTTTCAACCATAATATATAAAATGGTGTAATAATGCAGAGCAGGTATGTAAATATTTTCACTTACATTTGGTACGCAAAAGTTCACAAAAAATAAAGCCCCCGCCTTGAATAAAGCCCCCATCTGGAACTTCACAAAATAATAAAACCCCCGCCTTGAATAAAGCCCCCGCCTTGAATAAAACCCCCGTTTGTACCTTCACGAAACAATAAAGCCCCCGGGGCTTTATTCGAGGAAATACGGTAAAATCATAAGTTCTCTAGAGGGAAAAAACAAGTCGTCGAAAGTGAGATTTTGATGTATCCAGAGGTAATTTCTGGTCCTGATCTCGAATCTGTGGTCGTTTTGTCTAAAACTAGTGCTCTGCCACTTAGCAAATTTGCTATCCCTGCGTAGAGCCCGCGGGCCGGCCCGTCACAGACGTTATCAAGTGAAAATTTGCGTTGTGTGTGCGTCTATATGTAGTGTGCGTGTGCACTTGCACTGTAAAAACAATTTTATATGTTATTACATCGTTGCTCATACGCTGCTGCTGTTCGAAAGGGCCAAGGGCTCGCGGATAGCTACGGCCCGGCGGGCCGCGCATGCCCCAAGGATTTTCATTTTGGCGCGGGTCAGCTACAGTTCAGCGGGACCGTTTAAATCTTGGCCCTGAATTTTACGGGCCGGCCCCAGGCGTTAGACTTTGGGAAAACGCAGTCCGGGCCGTTCCTATATGGATTGGCTAAAATAACGTGTTGTTTGTGTGAATTTGAAAATTAGTTGCTTAAAATATATAAAGTTCCTTAACGACTGGCAACCTGTCGAGTGTCGACGCCAGGCGTTTTTTCCACTTTCATTTGTCAAACATACTCAAAAGTGCAGTTTTTAAACTGTTAATAAAGTGTGGTCTTAGTTAATTACTCGGTTGAATTAAATTTGGTCTCGCAAATTCAACTAATAGACAAGTTTGTCCCTTATTTTGTCTCAAAAATTGTGTCCCTTGTTCGATACGAGGTGTCCCGCGTTGGGACTGCCCCTGTTCCTAATTTAGTACATTCAGCGAAAAGAATTTACAATTTACTGACAGACAATTTAGGTAGTTACGTTTTACTAGAAGTTGTTTCGTATGTTTTTATGACTGAAAGTTTTTAATTCATGCAAATTTACATTTACCTGTCCCTTATTAGGCCGTCTTACCCTAACAATAATCGAATATGGCTAGCCGCCGGTGTTTTAACCTTAACCGGCCGGCCGGTAGGTTTTGACTGACTCTCAGGCTGGCCTAAAATTGCAGCCGGTTACAAACACTACATTTGCCCGTATGTCCTAACTAAATATACATAAACTAGGTACTGAAATATTGATGTTGGACAATTTTCTTACATTGTGTTCTTACATATTTCTAGTCGCAACGAATGCCCTGTAAGCTGCTTGTGCTATGTGTTTACGGTTTTCATGACGGCAAATGTGTTATCCTTAAAGCATATTTTTTCACCTGTAAGCACTTTTAAGTCCACTCCTAGAGGTCGATTCCTACCTTGAGCTAATTGAACTAGTACTTCAAGTATATGCTATAGTCTGGGTACCTAGCCAACCCTCAGACTATCAAAGCTTTACGGCATGTGACTAGCGTAAGGGTGATCAGCCTGAAACGCTTGTGTTTACTTGGCGTCTTTTGCAGAAATCAAAATTCAAAAATCAAAATCAAAATCAAAATTATAATTTTAAAAGTCTGAATCAAAAATCAAAATCAAAATTCCAAATTTTCGGCAACGCATCAAAAATCAAAATCAAAATTCCAAATTTTTGGTAACGCAACAAAAATCAAAATCAAAATTGTGAAATCAAAACACACCTAGGTACCCCCCCCACAGTTGTGGCCTTTTTCGGGAGATAATGGTCGCAGCATGTCCGCGGCGGCCAAGCTGGGGTCCAGAAGAGTGTCATACTCTTCTTACTATGGACTCTTGCTGTTAGGTATGCGCGGAGGACGAACAGTCGTAGGTATGGCTATTGACCCAGATATATATCTGACATGCGTTGGTAATAGGTGTACCTACCTACGTCCCAACTCCTAATGCTCGTATGCCCTAAAAAGTATATATGAATCGAAAAAAGGACGAAACGTGCTTGTCTGTGCCCGTGCATTTACTGAATGGAGGATAACGTCTTGATAAATGGAGGATAACGTCCCTATGTTACGTACATAGCAGACAGTTAGGTATATATTAGCGGGTCTGCAATTGACACTGCGTGACAAACTTAACTTCCGAATAAATATAATACAAGAATTTTCCAAAAAATGCTTGTTTGCGAAAATACCCGAACTTTGGGAAACCTTGCGCAAACTACTCACTGTGTTTACTTAAACTAAGATAAGAGCAAGTAGCAAAGTAACCGCAAAGTTTTTAACAGTTTGGAATGTTTTGGGATTATGTTGCAATCACGCAGTCACGCCAAAAATCACCGTTAGCCATTTTACAAGTTTTTGAGTTTCAGTGGGGGTTCTTTTTCCGTACTTTTCTGGCGGTACGGATGAATCGACGCTGCTCGGCAGACACCCAGCCTTAATGCCGAGTGAAAATACGAGGCATGGGCACGGTTATCGGTTAGGGCTGGGCACGGTTACACGGTACAAACTGTGTACACGCGTGTAACCGTGTACACGCTAAGCTTAGTGTGTACACGGTTAGGGGTCACTATCCGTGGTTACTTAGCGGTTACAGCGTGTACACGTTGAGACACAGTAATCGCGGATAGTGTAACCGTTTACGCTAAACGGATAGTGTAACTGGTTACTCTAAACGGATAGTGTAACCGGTTACACTATCCGTTTTTCGACTTCGTGTACCCGTTAAGAAAAAGTGTTCATTTGGTAGGTATGCTGGATTTATGCAAACTAGCTTTCAACCGTGCGTAAGTGTTTTGCCGCGTGTGTTACTTCATAGACATGTGTATGCAAGCTATATTCTTCAAGATAGCCTATAACAGCATTTATACTGTTAGCTCAGCATTTTCTCAGTAGCTCAAATGGTAGCTTGCTGGTCTGCAGATCTAGAGATGGGTGGTTCGCATTAGGCATGGGCACGTTTAAACGGTTTGAACCTTTTAAACGCGTTCAAACGTTCAAACGGTTTCAAACCGGTTAAACGTTTACGAGTTCAAAAAACGCGGTTTTCGAACCGTTTAACGTTTAGTCCGTTTAAACGATTAAACGCGTTTAAACGTTTAAACGTTTAACCGCAAGCGTTTAAACGCGGTTAAACGTTTAAACGTTTAAACGTCTGAACGCTTACATGTATAATTGTTTAAACGTTTTATACGCGTTTAAATGAGTACTTGTTCTACCGTTTAAAAGTTTAAACGCTCTTGTTTAACGGTTTAAACGTTTAGACGCGTTTAAACGCCTACTTGTTCAACCGTTTAAGGTGGTAGTGTCGCCAAAGCAGTTTTGCTCATAGGTTGCATAAAAAGAGCTTTTTGCTTTGAAATTGTGCGTTCACTGAGAAACTAGTGAAATGCCATATGGTGTCAAATAAATACTGCCAGACACTAGAGGTGGAATTCTAGAAGGGTGATTAGCGAGTGACTAACTTAATCAGTCGCTAAACGTTCTTTCATTACATTTTGTCAGAAGATTTTTCTCCCCGAGGTTTTACTTGCCTTGTGTCATTTTTCCGCGCGCTGTTTTTTTTTTTACTTGCTTTCTTTATTTCCCCTCTTGAGTTTCCCCCTAGACTTCCAATTTTTTCCAATTTTTTGAACCAATCACCATTTGTAAGCCAGACATCACACAACAGGGACATGAAAGTTAAAAAAATCAAGCCAGATATCAGATTGGCCAGCTTGTGAAGTACATCCTATAATGTTTTGACGCAAAATTTTTTGCCACCAATAAGAAGAATAAAAAATAAAGGTTCGTTTTTCTTTTGATTTTAAAATAAGCGTCTAAATTTTTCACAATTCATCATTATTGCTGTGAGTACTTCTACGCGCAGTTTCACAGATCAAACAGGTATTACTTCGCAACCACTCAAGCAATTTGCACTAAATTTTGTGTGCATAAACTAGAGCATATGTGCTTTTAGTTTGTGTAAAGAGTCTAAACAAAAAGTTTTTAATTGTGACGAAATTATAGAATGTGAATAGGTTTTTAAACCGTCATTTTTCCGACTTTGCGACTTCACTGCTAACTGTATGCTGCATCAATTTTACTGAAACTTGGCAAAAATATTTGCCTTGAAACATATTTTTAGAATACATAAAGAACAATGACCTATCTTTCACTGAAAAAGTTTTATTGTCGCGCAAAATCGACTGCTTTCGCGACACTACCCCCTTAAACGCTCTTGTTTAACCGTTTACGGTGGTAGTTTCGTTTATGCAGCTTTTTTATGAGCTGTTACTCGGTTGTTCTAGAAGCTATTTATAAACGGTTTTTTGAATTTCACAGACAAAGAAATAGATCATAAGCATATGTATTTGTTTTGTTAACAATTTTGACAGTTTGTCCAAAATGCGCTGTGAAATATCTCAAATTTGGCATTTTTTCAAGTTTTCGCGTTATGTTTCATTTTGGAAAGAATATGACTTGATGAAGTTGAATTCCAATTTAGTCTAAATTTACTTATAGGTGTCTCAATACACGCATAGTTTAATTTGGATAAGTCATTACGTTGATTCAGTATTTTAAATCTAAGCTTCAAAACATAACTTTTTTGAATTTCGTAAAATTTTATGGCTTGAGAAAACAAAAAATACAGTGCCTATCAATAATTGCAAAAAAAGAAATCTAGACATTTTAGTTTTCTTCATTTTGGTTAAATATTATGAATATAGACTGCGCACATAATCAGCAAATTGACACTTTCGAGTACATGACGTATCTTTTAGTATAATGATCTCGTATGCGTTGTCATAGCAAGTTGTTTTTTGTTATTTGTGTTTGTTTTTTTTTTTTTTTTTTTTTTTTTTTTTCCGCGGCAATAAATTTCATCACCATAGTCTAAACTGACCTACTGTCTTTCAATATGGCCGTTAATACATTCAAACTACAGTGCAGAAGCTACGTAAAACGAATATATAACATTACGTCTTGTAATGTAATTTCGAGATATTTCAGTCAAAAATGGGGGTACCATACTTCAGAGCTCATAACCCTCATTATAACAGTTAGTACCATGAGATTTAGCACAACGCTGGAATGCAAATACAGGATTCGTTCTGTGCCGAAGTTTTAAGAAATACACAGCTTAAATTTTATATCACATCATTTTAAAGTGAGAAAAGAGTCATATTCAGAAAGTGTCAATTTCCTGAAAACAGTTTCAGTTAAATATGCGTTTTAACGTTCCAAAGTGATCTTAAGTAAAATATCTAGATTCCATTTTTTTAAATTAGTGAAAAACAATACTGTTCTTGAGAAACAGTTGTTTAAAAATCACTATATATTGTAAAAATAGCCAAAAAATGTCAAAAACACTACTTTTTTGTAATAACTATAGTGTAACTGAATGTTTAGAGCCTATAACTTGTCCAGATGTGGGCCTAAAAGTGCCTCATACGTGTGCCAAGTTTCATAAAGTTAGCTGTTGGTTGAAGCGAATTGCGACAAAAACTGCATACTCGAAACTACCACCTTAAACGCGTTTAAACGGCCACTTGTGCCACCGTTTAAACGTTTAAATGAGTTTAAACGTTCACCCGTTTAAATGTTTAAACGTTTAAACGCGGTTAAACGTTTAAACGTTTGAACGCATTTAAACGTTTAAACGCGTTTAAGGGGGTAATGTCGTTTTCGGGGTTTTTGACATTTCAGTGTAATTTCTGCGCCCACAGAACTCAAGCTAAAAACGGACTACGGCTTCGAAACTTTAACCACATTATCTTTAGGAAAATATCCCCAACCGTTTTTTTCCTTTTCTAAAAATAGTGTGTAAAGTCGGTGTTATTGGCTTTTGAAAATTTCAAAAGAGAAAAGTCAAATTACGTGATTTTTGCACGAAAATGTCATTTTCTCAATGTAGAAACGACTACTCAACTATATCAAAAAAACGGGTGGTGATATTATGTCAGTGCATAACTGCAAAAAGTTTAGTAGTTGTTGGCTGATCTTGAGTTTCATAACTGTGGCGCAAAAATTAGTCAAAAAAACCGCTGATGGGGTGTATTCACATGATAGCAGCAGTAAAATTGCAAAAGATAATCTGCTTTTAGATATAGTTCTTTTAAAGCTAGAAGGTGTAAAAAAATGTAAAAAAGACCGCTCTAGTTTTTGTTGAGGTTAAGTGCAGTTACGGTAGTTTAAAAAAAACACCTAAAAACGCAATTACCCCCTTAAACGTTTAAACGCGTTTACGTTTAAACGTTTAAACGGTAAAAAACGTTTACACCCGAAAACGCGTTTAAACGTTTAAACGCGTTTTCTCATCTGTAAACGCGAGCGTTTAAACGTTTACAGATTTTTGTAAACGTGCCCATGCCTAGTTCGCATCTTCCCTGGGGCATTCTAATGCTGATGCTGTCTAAAGAATCCCCCTCTGTTTCATGACATTTAGTAAATAGTAATCCTTTAGTAGTAGGAACCATCTAACAGTTTAGTACCGTGTAACCGTTTAGTAACCGTGTAACCGGATAATTAGCGGATAAAAAGTCGGATAATTAGCGTGTACACGTGAACAATAGCAGTAACCGTTAGTTAGCGTGTACACGCAGTTACTAGCCTTTGAAACTAACCGTGTACACGGTTAGTGATTTTGTAACCGTGCCCAGCCCTATTATCGGTAAACCGGTTAGTAAAATCAAGAGTACATAATAGGAAGAGTACGACACTCTTCCTATTATGCCTACGGGCGTGGGTCCAATGCGCAGGGCGAAATAGCCCGTTTATGTACGGTTTTGAGGGGGGGGGTGCCCCCCCCTGAAAACCGTACATAACCGGGCTATTTCGCGCTGCGCATTGGACGCACGCCCGTAGGCATAATGGGAAGTGTCATACTCTCCCTATTATGTACTCGTGGTAAAATTAACCGAAGGGCTAAGGCTCGATTCATACTTACAGCCGTAGGTACGACCGTTCAGCCGGCAGAATGACGTCACTCCTAGTGCAGTGGATCAGCCAGCGCCTGTGACGTCATTATTTCGTCATTTTGTCGACTGAACGGCCATACGGCTGTAAGTATGAATCGAGCCTAACCGAAAGAGGTCGGTTAACCGGTTAACCGAAAAATCGGTTAATCTGTTTACCAGCCCGAATGGACGGATATTAGACCTCGTCTTAGTTGAACCAAGAGTACATAATAGGGAAGAGCATGACACTCTTCCCTATTATGTACTCTTGGTCGAACTAATTGGCTTCTGACAGATTCAATTCGCAAACTTAACAGGCATTCCACATTTCAATCATGTCTTATGGTCATCAGTTTTCTTTAATATTCGTCCGTAAACCTTTGCTAAAAAATGACCATCGGTTAACCAATAACCATTCAGTCAACCGTTTAGTTAACTTTTGTTATACCTATTTAAATGTTATATAACACCTATTTAAATGTTATATAACTACATTTTAAATATAGTAAATATAAATTTAGCGGTTAACCGAATTGCATTTTGCAAATTTTTACCAAACGCGACAATAAAAACACCAGTAAGCAAGCAATTAGATAAAATTATTTATTGAGCATAATTTAAATAGTAATAATGAAAAATACAGACAATTTTACAAAATAGCAAATAGGCATATCCTATCAACAAATCGCAATAAGTGATCCACTTGCACAATATAGTAGGCAAAGGAGACAAAGGAACCGGGTCGCTAAAACGTGACCCGGTAGACCCTCTGACCCCATCTTCAGCAGGTCGCTATTAAAAGTTAAAACGCCAAATGGAAACCAACCAACCGTTTTTAACCGTTTCAGCTCAAAAAAGTTGTAAGTATTCTTACACAGAGCGAAATCGAAGTAGAGGTGAAATATTTTTCCAATACTGGATTAGCTGCTTTTATAACCACTTTTCAGGTATCGACGGTCACATATGTATGCATATATATACTCATTACATTCATTTCCTATGGAGTTTTTTCAAGACGAGCACCATTTTTAAATATAGGTAGGTACTGGGTAAATTTGGCTCAATTTCTTGCAATAACCTGATAGTGATCTACCTATATATATATTATATTATACACCTCAAAAATGTCACTACCAACCAAAGTTTAGAGAAAAAATTCTGCTTATCTGAAAAAGTCTGTTTCAGACCGGGTCGGTCCCTTGACCCGGTGACTCGAAGCGAAAAGTGACCCGATGACCCGGTTCCATCTCTGGCCCCTACTCTTTATGACCCGGCCAAATCCCTTTGAATTCCTGCCATTTGTAATATTTTGTCTAACATTAAAATAAAAGTCACAAATTCTGTATATAGGTCCTACTACCGCAGTTAAGTATATAAACAAAACAGCAATGAATACAAAGCACCCTAATAACGGGTAGAAGATTTTAGAAGCGATACAGAAAAAACTTTTTTGCCGAAAATGTGCTACGAAAATCATGGCATTTACGATATATATACTTGCCACAGTATCGAAACAAAGATTTCATCAAACTAAAAAAACAGACTTGAAGACACTGGCTTTAAAAATTTATTTCTCCAATTTTAGGAATTTTTGTCGCATATAATAAGAATCGCTATGCTGCTGCTTAGTCACGAAATATAAGAAAAAATTACACTTTACTTAAAAAATCCTCGACGAAATTTGCGTTAGAAAATCTACGAAAAAATCACAAACAAAATTAACTGATATTTAACTAACTTTAACCTTGACTGATATTTAACTAAGTTTAACCTCATACTTAAATGATATCCACACAATCTGTAAATCAATTAGACCTACAGCAAAAACTTTCTGGCTTGAAACATTAACAAATAAATTGTTTCCAGCACAAAATTATGAAGTGTTGCACCTGCACGAACTTTCAAAATAACGTTTAATACTACTCCAATGCCCAACAATATGTACTTTGCTATCTTGAGCGTAAAAAGCGCAAAACAGACTTTTAGCCATGAACTTCGTTTCAGCAAAACTATATATATATATATATATATATATATATATATAAAATATATATATATATAAATATATATATATATATATAATATATATATAAAAATATATATATATATATATATATATAAAAAATATATATATGTAATATATATATATATATAATATATATATATATATATATATATATATATATATATATATATATATATATATATATATATATATATATACGAAACAGAAAACATTAAATATACTGATGCTAATGAACACAGTCGATGTGAAATAAACAAAGATGTATAAAGCCATCGTTTATAATCGCATACAAAGCATACATAATTATTTAATGAAGACGCCTTCGTGGGACCCATTTCTTTATATGCCTGACAACGGTTTTATATCGGTCAAAGTAAACGGCTTCAAAACCATGGAACAAAAAATTTTTCTTCTTGAGCTTGTTGACTAACTTTAAAAATTTCACTACAATTAGTCAGACTAAAAAACTTGATAACGGAAGACGCATGTCACGCATTAACTTTAAGCGTGTTAGTGTTATACCTTTATTGTCCAAAGAAAGTTTACTACATAATGTGGGTCAAAACTGAAATTGAGCACGCCTAGCTTCAATGTTAACCCGACTAGTTCGCTGAACACGTATGCTTACCCAAGCTTCGGAATGTACCTAGTCTAATCAATTTAATCCACAAGAAAAGCTAAATTAGGTCCAATCACATAAGACCCCGCCTAGGGGTTTATATACATAATAAGGTGGCTATGGCTATAATATAACATGTCACAAATTATATAAGATTTTTTCTTGAAACAGGGTTTTTTTTTTGTGCAAAACCCTGTGCAAATGCACACTTTTTTAAAATTTTGCACACAAAAATTAAAATTTTGCACACAAAAATTAAAATTTTGCACAATAATGCACAGTGCCCGACGGTCCTGTGATATGCTCAGAATGCACTGTTTTTAGTGCAAAATCGAAAAAAATTTTCTGGGAGCTGCCGCCCCCAGACCCCTGCAACTTAGTGGCTTAATCGTCTTTGTCATTAACTTTCATTAAAGCCTCTGCATGTGTATATACACTAGTACATTTATTATATACCTATCTAGTGCACTATCTCATGTGACGTTCTGCTTCTGACGTGATTTGCATTCATATAATTTTTCGGCTCGAAAAAAGGTCATGCCCTCTCCGAATTCTTTTTGCTTTAAATTTTCGGCACATAGACGTACAAGTGGGGTCTGGGGGGCAAGCTCCCCCAGATTTGGGATTCCGGAACAAGCAAACCCTCCTCAAAGTTAAAAAAGGTGCCAGAAAACTCAAAATTTGCCCCAGATTGCATTAAAAATGAGCAAAAAGCTAAAAAATCGCGAAAAATATACAAATTTTGCAAAAATTCCCATTATTAGGCCGTTATGAGTTCAAGTCCCCAATATGTCGGACAAGACCCCCTAAAATTTTGAAAAGTCCGGAACAAGAACTCCACGAGACTGAGATTACATCTATATACGTACAACTGTACAAGCACACATGTACAAAAGCACAAAAACTTTGGGTATATACCCCTCCCCCTGGTAGGACCCTTCCCTCCTATCGGTCTACATAATTTTGACCCCCCTTAAAAAATAGCAATTTAGTAATTTACATATTTTCTTGGCCAAAAAACACAGATTTCAACAAATTTTGGCCAAAATTAGATAAAAAACCGCTTAAATTTCATAACAATGTAAGATAACGCTAACTAGCACTATTGCTGCAGCGCAACGGTACTGTAAAGCCATAATCTAATTTTGACGAACGAAAAATAAAAAGGACGACAAGAAGTTAAAAATAACGCCAGAATGATGAAATCCGATTTTGAAAAAAACCCTGGACGTTTCTATCTTTGAATTTTCTTGTCGGAAAAAAATTCTAATACGTCTCTAGTTGACCGAATTCGGCCTAAAACTTGAAAAAATCTTCATTTTTTTGGGGCTGCTTGTGGCTAGTGATCTTGCATTGGTAATGCGAATTAAAGTGTTAAGCTTGCTAAAAAGCGCATTTAACCCATTACAAAAATCGAACAGTTATTCCCCCCGAAATCTACGCACGCCACTGCTAACTTTATAACCTCTCAAGGTATAAAAATGTGTATAATTGCTTTTATATGGGCAAAGAAAACGCATTTACAGTTTGCACAAAAAAATAAAATTTTGCACACTAAAATTAAAATTTTGCACAATTATGCACACAAAATTTTTTGAAAAAAAAACCCTGTCTTGAAAGTTAGTAAATCAATTCAGCTCGAAATCATTGACATTTTGAAAAGAAATGTTTCGAGCCACAATTCCTGCTATCAGTAACTTCAGTGGTTATCGTACGTACGTACAAACAATACGTTGTGACTTGTAGTCTGTACTCATACTCACACTTGTGAGGTTGTGGTCAAAATGGGACAACTTCATATACAAACGCATGTAAAGGAATGCAAATCAAAGGGTCAAAAATCATCCATTCAAATATAAAAAATTACATGAACTATATAAACAGAATCAATTGCATAAAAATCAAAAAAACAATTACAACTAAATTAGTGATGTGGATCGGATCGGATCGACCGATCCGGGGGTCTGATCGGTTCGGATCGCTGAATTTGCCGGATCGGATCGGCTTTAAAATTTCGGATCGGCGATCCGGATCGGTAGTATAAATTTTGAGTCTCGACCACAAAATTTCGTAATTTGACAAAAATTTGACAATTTCAAAAACTTTTCGAGCGATGAATCAAACGCCCAAGTATAACTATATACTACTCAAATTATCAAAATATTGCCTTTATATTAGCGTAAGCGTACATTTTATGCATACATATATAAATTGAGGGGAGGTTTGTCAGCATTGAAGTTACGTGAAGACAGATACTAAATCTTGCAACATTGTTTTCGCTAACACAAGAGTTGGGCATTATTTGATATATATAGCAACCTTAACTAAAAAAACGGAAGGCCGATTTTTCGAAAAAAAACTGATGGGTTTTTTTCAGAGTCCATGACTTACACAGAGCCAGAAATCGTGGAGAAAGTAGAAAAAAGACTAAATTTTAATTTGTAGTGGTGCAGTAGCTTCCAAAAGTTAAATTAAAAAAAATTTGTTAAAATTTTTCAGACCACCCAAATTTAGAGTCGGAATATCGCCCTCGGAAATTTTGGATAAAGTATCATATTTTCATCAACATCCATCCAATCACTCCCAAACTCACCACAATGATAATCTAAACTATTGTCTATCTTCTGTCACAATCTTATCCCTCGGAGTGACGTGTACTCCGAATTACAACATCCGTTTTTTTTCGATAAATTTTCTCGAAAAAAAACTGAATGTTTGATCCGTCTTTAGATCACAATTCTATCGTCCTGTTTCGAATATTATTAACTTTATTGAGAAAAAAAGCCTTGGAATGAATCCACAGTCAGTCCCGCCCCACAGTGAGGGTCCTGATAGGTCTACATTGGTCATTTTTTTAAAAATGGTTTTTTGACGGCTTTGGGGATAAATTAGGCCGCTGAACGCGAATTCGAGATTCATTTTTGTTCAGAAAATCTTTTGGACCCCCCTTAAGAAATTTCCCACTGGGGGTCCCCAGAGGTCAATTTTTCGAAATGAGGATGTTAATGCTTTTGGCGATAAATTGAGCCGCTGAACGCGATCAGAAGATCCTCTGCATAGAATAGGGGGCCCTATAGCGTCGGCCACCCGTTATTGCAGTCGAGAGTTAGCTGCTCGCACTCATTTTGGTGACCGACTGTTTCAGGTTTATAAATAAGGCTGTCTGCATTATAGCAGGCGGGGAAAAAAAAACCCGCATTTTCATATTTCGTCATGTAGCTCATAGACTATACGTTTTCACGGGAAACCAAAAAAATCTGTCGTAGGCCTAACCTTGCTCTAATCGCTGGGGCCGGTTTCATTTCGCTATCTCTTACCGTTTTTTGGCGGGAAGCCAAAAACTTCCCGGGGAAAAAAAACCCATTTGGGGGAAAAAAAACCCATGTGGGGGAAAAAAACCCACCCCATAAATCACCCGAAAAGTGTGTTAGCGGTAGTTTTTCAACGCTATGGCACGTATTTGGAGTAGTAGAGGCCCTTGATACCAAAACTATACGCAGATTTGCTATAGGGCCTCAGGGACACAAGTTTGAAAACTGCCCTTCGCAGCCCATTATAAAATTTTGAATTTTCAGATTTGAAAACAAAACACCTTAATTTCGCCAGAAAACATTGAAAACAACTAAAAAGTTGTGATAACGCTTCAAATGCATGCAAAATTTGCACTTTATGGCTACTTTTTTCGCCATCGACCCTCTGTGGGGGGTACCCTGAGTGAGTGTGACTGGTCGTGACGGGCATATTTTACTTTCATTCGGTTATTTGGCATTTAAGCACGATAAATTAATAGATTAAAATTAAAAACGTACAAAAAACTGGCAATAGTACCAGAAAATACAACTTTCCACCCCAAAAGGACCTCAAAATGACAAAGTCCGACTGTTAGGCCCGTATTCCAGAATTCGATCACGAAAGTGTCAGTTTGCGCATTTGTGCTAATAATAAACGTCTTTTTGCACTACCATGAGTCTTTTGGAGTAGCTACTAGGTTTTTCGACATCACCAGACCATTTTCAAAAAGTGGGTTTTTTTTCCCCCACATGGGTTTTTTTTACCCCGTCTAATTTCGGTCATGCCCCCCCTCGTACGAAAGAAGGAGGGACCTGCCACTGCGGTCATGAATAGAGGAAGGGTAGTCCTCTGTAAAAGTGTTTTTACATTTGAGCTCGCATCTCTTAGTGCTGAGAAATGAGACTCCAAAATTCACCTCCCTTGGAGCCATGTCGGGTCAAAAATGGGGGGGTCCAATTTTTGAGTCATAAAAAATACCAGCGAGACCCCTTTTGGATACCGCTTATATACGTTTGCCTACAGGGACTGTACTATACGCTGGCAAATTTTCAGCCCTGTGTACCACGTACCCAAGTTCCGGAACTGGGGTGGGTTTTTTTCCCCCAAAAAATGGGGTGGGTTTTTTTTTCCCCGCCTGCTATAGTTGTTATTTTTTTCTCAATTCCTTGTTCGAAGTGCTCTATTATACAATGTTGATGAGCAAAAAAGATTTTTCTTGATGTTCGAGTTTTAAAAAGTGAAGTTTATGCAGGTTTTGGGTGTTTAATGACCTCCGTTATATTTTTGAAAAAATCCGTTTTATTTAGGGAAATCATTATCAAAAAAAAAACGGACGATTTTTCTTTTTTGCAGGAAAAATAGTAGGGTTAGACCGAGCCGGGAATTTCGGTGCCGAGCCGAGCCGAGCCGAGCCGAGCCGGCCGGCTCGGCATGCCGGGCCGAGCCGAGCCGAGCCGGCTGGCTATGATTAATTTTGGGTTTTATCAAAATTTAGTCGTGCGCTCCGGGAATCAATGTTTTGGGGCACAACTTTTTTTTAAGTGACAAATTTTGACTTATGTCAAGAAGCAAGGAAGGGATTAGATGATACTCATGCAGTTGGAGGGGATGGGGGAAGCTCCTTCCTAAATTCAGAGACAGCCGAGGGATTCGGATCGCCAGTGGTGAAAACGCGAAGAGAATTAAGCCACAGATAAGGCAGGGGTCTGGGGGCGGCAGCCCCCAGGAAAAAATGGAGATTTTTGAAATTTTTTGGCAGAATTTAGTCAACTGGAGACGTATCAGAAATATTTTCCGACAAGCAAAGTAAAACAAAAGATGGAAACATCATGGACAGTATATATATTACACAAGTAAGTTCCGCAGAATGTACCCTTGCAGACATGCACTGGCTTAACGAATAGTAAGCCACAAAGTTGCAAGGGTCTGGGGGCGGCAGCCCCCAGAAGAAAATTAGAATTTGTTGAATTTCAGGCCAAATTTGGTCAATTGTAGACCTACGTATCAGAAATTTTTTTCGGCCGGGCGATAAAAACCAAAGGGGGACCGTTGTAAACAATTTTTTCAGGTTCGACCAAAAAAAAGATGGGTCGCGACCACCGCGACCCCCCCCCCGCCGACTACGCGCTTGGCAGTGCAAAACCTACCACGAGAGGGGGGAACCCTAATTGTTTGCTACTTTTGGTGGCAAACTGCAAATTGTGCGAAAATTCAATAAAAATTCATCAATTTTCATATCGATAGCTACACAATGACGTCGACAAAAGGATTTAACTTGAAAGTACAGGAAACCCAATATATAAATCTGAATTTTCTGTAGAATTAGACAGTAACATTTTTTCAGATAAAATTTAGAGTCTCTGAATTCTGGGTGAAATTATCTGAACTTTGTCTGAATTATTCTGAAAATTATCTTAAATTCCTCTGAAAGTCTCTAAAATGCTGGAAATTGTTTATGTAACATCTGAAAACTATGTAACTGAAAAAAAATTACAGAAAATTCAGATTCCTGTGGAGGGCCAGATTTATTTTGACGTCCATTTTCGCCACGAAGCCGGTTTTTACCAACAATATTACTATATGTATTTAGTATTTATAAGTTAAATTTTTTCACTTTTACTATCTTTTACTATATCTGAAGAAGTGAAGAACCATGGAATAGTGCTTATCTTACCACCGCTTTTTCAGCTGTTGATTAACTGTTGACTGTGCAACGGGCGCCAGAGTGAAAAGTTGAAAAATTTACTAAGCTTTGCGATATTGCAATGCGGACAGCAAATTTATTAAAAATGTCGTTTTTGCAATGATATAAACGTAACACAAAACAGTATATTAAGCAAACAAATTGCGTCTAATACACACATATTCTTACACGAAGTAATTCCAATCATAAAAATTTGGGTAGGGCGGCCGCCCTCCCCCCGGGATATACCGGTATGAGACAGCGGTTTTTTAACGGAAATACACAAAAATCGTAACAGAACAGCTCTTGCTTTTTGGATTCTGGGAAGAGTTTTTAAACTTTCGAAAGTTAGTTGTTGAAAATTCACGACTGTCTCAGCTCTCGGCCTGGCTCGGCAAAATTGCCGAGCCAAAGGCAATTTGCCGAGCCGAGCCGAGCCGGCCGGCTCGGCAGCCGAGCCGAGCCGAGCCGAGCCAGCGGTCTATCCCTAAAAAATAGACTTTTCATAGAAAAAATTTAGATGCTAACATAAGCTGAATATGATTAAGATTCCTATGATACATCAACTGTGTGTTTTGACCCATTTTTAAAAAAAAAATATGACAAAAATTTAAAATCTCCGTTTTTTAGTTAAGGTTGCTATAGGCAGAATCGACGCGGATCAAAATTTTCGAAACGCGACCCAATCCAACCCGCGGTTTGACACTTGTGGGTACCCATGATCTGGGTAACCCACGATCTAACTTGCGCCGTCAAAGTCGACCCACGACCAACTTGACCCACCATTTTAAGATACCGTACCTGATGATCGATCGTTTTTAGCTGATACCCCTGTACAATTTGCACAGTGTACACTGTATAGCTGTACATTGTTCACATTGCTACCTACTTTAACCAAATGGTACCCAAATTTATATTTGGTACAATATTTCTACAAAAAGTTACGATTTTTAGCTTTCATCAAGGTTAGGTACGCAATTTTGAATCGGATTGGATCGGCGTATCCGGGCCTGGATCGGATCGGATCGCCAATCAAGCATCCGGATCGGATCGGCATCAAAATTTCGGACCGGTCCGATCCGATCCACATCACTAAACTAAATAATATATGTATGTATATACGCCATAAAACACAGACTAACAAATCATCCCCAAGCATGAGTTTTGCTATAGTGCAACACTAGCTTCCCATCCGAGCCGTAACAATTGTACAGGTTTCGCATGATGGCATCTGGGGGCGGAGCAAAGGCTTGGTTGACGTACAGGAAAAGTGAGTCACTGGGACCAAGGTGGAGATAACGCTTGATCCAGAGACAAACCCAGCCCACACTTTTGTCATCATCCAGCATGAATTTTTTGTTCTTCATGATCGGCGTATCACCCACTGGTTTGAGCAGAATTTCCAGTTTTTTGGGCCCGCTGATTCCCCCGGGATTTTTAGCAGAAGCGCTAGAATCAGGCGTACTAGGAGTAGATTCCTCTGCCGGTTTTTCCGCTCCTTTAGCTTCAACTGCTGTATCCGTTTCACTCATGGTCACAGAAAAATAACCCAAATTAAGGCTTATTAGATTAAAAACAATTATAAATATATAATTCAGAACACGTTCAGAATATAAAATTCAAATTAATCCGAGCCGACGCCTACTGCAGATGAAAGGCCCAAATAATAGAGCACCGTAGAAATATGTTGGGGCAGAAAAATCCAAGTAGAATAGGCGCACATGGAGAAAAACAGGACTAGAAACGAATTAAACAACAGACGCTCCCAGGGTTCGAGCATATACAGTGCAGTGACTAGCAAATACTGCAAATACAGCCAATGGACGAAAGCTGCGATCCGACCGAAAACACCTCGCTCAACGGGAATGGTTTTTTGCTCATAAAAGTTACCGCCTTTATCACGATTCATTGGCAATTCATTGAATGGTCGCTGGAAGGGCTACAAGCAGGATTACGCTGCACCCAAGGCAAGATATTGTCAAATTAATCTGAAAAAACAATCATAATGTCGTTATATATACATATAGAAAATGCACGATTGAAGGAAGAATTCAGAAAGATTTTTTATAAATTTTCAGAGCAGAGCACCTATAGTGGTGTGGGAAAAAAACCCTACGCGTTTTGCGGGGAAAAAACCCTAGTGCTTCCTGGCCGAACCTTCAGACATAGGCCCATTTTGAGTATGTAGGTGGAAAGCGCATCCAAAACTGACTTACCACACCAATTTTTGTGCAGTTCTGTCCTGAGGCCGGTAGCATTTTTCATGAAATATCAAAATTTTGCATTTTAAAAAATTTCAAAGTGACAAAATTTTCCAAATTTTTCACAAAAACACTTTTGGCCAACGCCGTTTGCATTTTTCAAGAGAGTTACCTTTCCTCTATATAATGGTGCGGGAAAAAACCTTACGCGTTTTGCGGGGAAAAAACCCTAGCGCTTCCTAGCCGAACCTTACGACATAGGACTTTTTTGAGTATGCAGGTGGAAAGCGCATCCCAAACTGACTTACCACACCAATTTCTGTGCAGTTTTGAGGCCTGTAGCACTTTTTATAAAATTTCAAAATTTTGCATGTTGAGAAATTCCAAAGTGACAAAATTTTCCAAATTTTTGACTTGTCATAATTTTTCACAAAAACACTTTTGGCCAACGCCGTTTGCATTTTTCAAGAGAGTTACCTTTCCTCTATATACATAATGGTGCGGGAAAAAACCTTACGCGTTTTGCGGGGAAGAAACCCTAGCGCTTCCTAGCCGAACCTTACGACATAGGACTTTTTTGAGTATGCAGGTGGAAAGCGCATCCCAAACTGACTTACCACACCAATTTCTGTGCAGTTTTGAGGCCTGTAGCATTTTTTATAAAATTTCAAAATTTTGCATGTTGAGAAATTCCAAAGTGACAAAATTTTCCAAATTTTTGACTTGTCATAATTTTTCACAAAAACACTTTTGGCCAACGCCGTTTGCATTTTTCAAGACAGTTACCTTTCCTCTATACTTCTGAGGCTCAAAAACAGTGAAAAACGTTGTGTTTGACCTGTGACTTGTCAAAGTTTGTGCGGGAAAAAAAACCCTATTGCGGTGAAAAAAACTATTTTGTTTGGTGACAATCTGTTGCTAAACTCGCCCATTGTTGCTACAAAAGTTGATTCATCTGGGCTAAAAGCATGCGTAGACTTAATTGAAACCGTTTTTTTCGGCCGAAAAAACATCGTTTTTTGTCGTTTTGGACCATAGCCCGATACCCCTTACAAAACCTGTTTTGGTGATGTTTCACCAAAATTTGGCATTTTTTGGAATATTTAGGCTTTAGCTGCTGCGTACCACTTAAATCCAAGAATGGTAGACGCGGGCGGTGTTTGCCCACCGTTTCGAAGGTAATAAGCGCAAAAATCTGTTTTTAATGCTTTTAAATACGGCAAAAATGCATATTTGGGCAGAAGTCATTTCTACCAAAAAGGGTCAATTTTTGAAGAGTCATTGTGAGTCACATGGGTATCGGAGAAACGGTTTTTTTAGTCCATACTGCAGCCTAAGAGTTGTAGAACACGATGAAATTGTATTTATACTCACTGTTAATAGAACAACCAAAAAAAGTTATAGGGTTTTTTCCTCGCATTAGGGTTTTTTCCCCGCATAGGGTTTTTCCCAGGAGGTTTCGAGGCTTATTACTCAGAAACGTGAGTAGTTAGAATCCATTTTATTAGTGCAACACTGACGCGAAAAATGGCCGTTATAACAGCCGCGAGCATTAATGGATCCGATTTATGTGGAGCACAGGACGACCCGAAAAGTTGAAAATAGTGGTTTTATTTCCCGCTCCACTATACTTCTAAAGCGCAAGACAGTGAAAAACGTTGTGATTGACCTGTGACTGTTCAAAGTTTGTGCGGGAAAAAAACCCTATTGCGGGGAAAAACCCTATATATTTTGTTTGGCGACACTTTTTTGCTAAACTCACCCATTGTTGCTACTAAAGTTGGTTCATCTGGGCTAACAACATGCGTAGAGTTCACTAAAACCGTTTATTCGGCCGCAAAACGTCGTTTTTTTGTCATTTTGGGCCATAACACGACACCCCTTACGAAACCTGTTTTGGTGATGTACGGAAACGTGAGTAGTTACAATCCATTTTATTAGTGCAACAGTTAGGCGAAAGATGGCCGTTATAACAGCCGCGAGCATGCGAGCATTAATGGACCCGCTTTATGTGGAGCACAGGACGACCCGAAAAGTTGAAAATAGGGTTTTTCCCCGACCACTATAAAGGGTTTCAGCCACAAAAAAATAAATTTTTTGTAAAAAATCCACAAACTTGGATTTTCTGCAAATATATATTTAATTATATATATTTACCTGAGTATTTATATACCCAGAAGCCATACATTTTATTTTTCCTGTGATATCCTCTAAAATCTGCAACTTTTTTCACGCTTCACTAAAGTAGAGACACTTCCCGGTTTGGAGGGGGGTCCCCCCCCTGAAATCAAGACATGTCATGCTTCGAGGGGGGTACCCCCCCCCCCTGAAATCAAGGCGTAAAAGCGCTATTCGGCCGGAGCATCGTAAGGGCCGATTGGTGCACGTGCAACTGAAGAATAGGGGGAAAAATTCCAGCTGGACTTTTCGTTGCCGAAAAACATCACTTTATAGGTTTTTTGGTGCGCTGAGTTCATTTTTAGCACTTTTGAAGCGTATGTATGTATGTATATATGGTGCAGATTCGGTTGGGGGGGGGAAATTCAAACTAAAATTTTTTCAACGTAAAAACATGTTTTTATAGGTTTTCGCATGCGCTAACACAGGAAAACCAGGAATCTGAATTTTCTGTGAAATTTTTTCGGTTACGGATTTTTCAGATGTTTTTTACCCTTTCCATTCAGAGACATTTTACAGACTTTCAGAGGAATTTCAGATAATTTTCAGAGAAATTCAGGGAAAATTCAGAGAATTTCACCCAGAATTCAGAGACTCTGAATTTTATCTGAAAAAAATGTTACTGGTTTTTCAGATTAATTTCAGATACTTTTTACACGAATTTCAAATAAAATTTACCTGATATTTACAGATGTGAAAAACACGTGAATTTTCTCTGAAACTCGTGTAAAAAATATCTGAAATTTATCTGAAAAGCATGTAACATTTTTTTCAGATAAAATTCAGAGTTTCTGAATTCTGGGTGAAATTCTCTGAAATGTAGGGATGGAAGTCTCGCTTTTTTTTCCGAGACCGAGACCGAGACCGAGACCGAGACCACGAAACCGAGACTACCGAGACCGAGACCAAATTCCGAGACCGCCAAAACCGAGACTTTGGGTCATTTTTTGCCATTTTTTCACCTATTTGTTTGATGACTTATTACAAGTTTTTAGGTAAACTTACAAGACCATGGTCAGACAGACACCTTATGTATATATAACTAACAGCAACATCACGGCAATGTTGGTTACGTTCCTGGTTCTTTCCTCCTTTTTTGTGGATGTGGGGCCGTGTCTGCTTAAATACTTTGAAATTTTGACCTCTGTCCTAAAGCAGACGCAATTTGTCCTTGTTCACGCCAGAAAATAGCAATTTCAGACACTGTTTGGCTGAATTTAGTTAAAAATCGCTCAGCTTGTATTGGAATTACCAATGTTTTGTTAAAATATACACCCAAGATAAAAAGGGTTTTTAGCTCAAAAATTAGACCTGCGCGTCGTGACGCTCTTTCATTCTTTGCCTCCGGCGTGACACCCCTTTAAATTGTGCCCCCTCAATCCCCAGGCCCCCAGGGACTAAATTTTAGTTGGGAGTAGAGTCTTCCCTTTTCATCTACCGAACTACATGTGTCACCCTCACCGCATAATTTTGAGTAGTGCGTCTAGTTGAACTTTCACAGATTTATTTTTGATTTTTTGCTAAACTCATACTAATTGGAAATTACAGTTAAGTACATGAAGTCACCGATTGGCATAACAAAGTTGACCAGCCAAACACTAAAGATTAAAGAATCAAATATAATTGTAACCAGCTGCTGCAACTAACGTAGGGTCCAGTTAAGTTCCTAGCTTAGACTACGGCCCGTGTGTTTGCGTTGTATCGAATGCAATACCCTAGCCCGAACTGGCAGCCGGTTATCAATAGATCCAGGTCGGTCGGTCGGTCCTAAGCGCGAGTCGAGTCACCTAGGCTACACCTATTGCCCCTAAACTATTCACCAATTAACACAGCACAATCTGCGCACACTCACTTTATGTAGCACACTTGGACTGACTGCCACTCCTTCTGCCTGACTGCCACTTGTTCAAGCCCAAACGCTGGGTCCAACCGTCCAACTTCCAGGTCAACCGTTTTCGGTCCAACTCCTTGGTCCAACTGAGTCTTGAGCCACTACCTTAGGTCCCGTAGGGCGGTTGTACACAACTCGCTAACTCCTCGAAATAGCTGGGTTCTACTGTTTATATAGAGTCGGGAAAATGTTATGTTTTGTCTATGTGCTTACGTAAAAGCATAACTCTGCACTCTTTCAGCCGTGTTTTCCTTGTGACATTACCATTTTCCACATCATTGTGTATTATTTTTCTATGTAATTAAAAGGTCAAGATCAGTTTTGTTTTTGGCTGAATAGGTAGAAATTATTGTGACATTTAACTTAGTTGCGGTTAAATGTCATCAAGCTTCCAAAAGTTTCCAAGTTCCCTGTTACATAATATCACACACACTTGAAAGATGATATGAAATAAGAAACCTAATCACAAATTCACAAACATACATTTTTGTGTGTGTGTACTGTGTTTACTGATAAACTAAAGAACCATGGTAAAGTTTTTGGAAAAAAATCGACAGAATCTCACTGTTTGATGTGAAATTTTGGTGAAATAAAAACTTCCGAAAAAAATTTTCTGCCAAAAATATAAACCAAAGGGGGGACCACAGGAAAATTTTTCACAGATTTGAAAAACCGAGACCGGGTACAAACCGAGACTTTTCGACTACCGAGACCGAGACCGAGACCGAGACTGGGCTAGTCTCGGGTTTTGACCGAGACCGAGACCGAGACCGAGACTTCCATCCCTACTGAAATGCCTCTGAATTTATCTGAAATTTGTCTGAAATTCCTCTGAAAGTCTGTAAAATGTCTCTGAAGTCTGTAAAATGTCTCTGAATGGAAAGGGTAAAAAACATCTGCACCCGTATTCATAAAAGTGCAAGCTCGGCTTTTTATCCGAGCTTTGAGCAAGCCCGGCTTAAAATCCCGGCTTTTCGTATTCATAAAACCAAGCTCGGCTTTTTATCCAGGCTTTTTGGTATTCATAAAAGCTGGGATAAAAAGCCGAGCTTATGGTATTCATAAAAATCAAGCTCGGATTATAATCCCGGCTTCCACGTATATTTTATTGATTTTTTCATTATGAATAAAAAGCTCGGATAAAAAGCCAGGCTTGAACAAGCCTGGATTGACCAAAAAGCTGGGATAAAAATCCAAGCTTGTGCGCAAGCCAGACTTTTTATCTCGGCTTTTTCAAGCCAGACTTACGGATAAAAAGCCTAGCTTTTTATCCCGACTTTTATGAATACCGGCCCTGAAAAATCTTAACAGATAAAATTTTACAGAAAATTCAGATTTCCTGGTTTTCCTGTGTGAGTTCATTTTTGGCAGTTTGCAAGCGAAAAAACGTAGATTTTTAGCTTTTTCTAAAAATTCAAATTTTGTCGAAAATCTTATTTTTTTGTCATATTAGGGCTAATTTTCGCAAAATGAGACCAGCTCGCTCATTATCAGTGGCGTATTTAGGGGGGGGGCTGGGTGGGCTGCAGCCCCCCCCCTTAGCGATTTGAGCCCCCCCCTTAGAGGGTCGCAGCCCCCCCCCCTTTCCGAAACTTCAAAAGCTGACAAGTGTTTCTGATACCTCCACAATTGACAAATTCTACCTTCAAAATTAAAAAAATCTAAGTTTTTTCCATTCTGTTGATGTTTTTTCGGCTCAGATACCTTTTTTCTTTGTGCATGTCTATATATATGCCAGGTCTATTATCATATTCTGTGCTAATTGATTATATAATGTCTCACATGTTTGTATAGTTAGATAGGGTAAAAAATACAAAATTAAATACAAAGTATACTATTTTTTTGCTTTGCTGCATACATGTTTGTATTTTTTGTTTGTATTTTTTTGCATACATGATATTTTTTACGATTTTTTCACTTTTTGTTAATTTTAATTTTTGAAGCATTATTACACCAATCTGCAGTGGCGTAGCCACAAAAAATTTCGGGGAGGGGGGATGAGGTTTCTTTGTTTTAAAACGTTAAAAATGCATTTAATTGCTATTTTAACGCTAAAAACGACACATTAGCAATTTTCGGCCAATTTATAGTTTCTGTATAATAAAATTAGCCACAGTCGACCATTTGGAACTTTGAATAATGATCTGCTAACGGCAAGTGTATCCGCGTCTCGTGTGTCCCTAAATTTTCAACCCTAAAATTGCAACACACATCAGAAACGGTCGTTCTTGACGACGGATCAGAAAAAGCCACCTGGCAAAAGCATATTGCAACGATAAATCATCGCAAAACCCCAATTTTTGAACGCAGCCATAAAATAGCCTACGCTGGCCCATAGCACAAAAAGATTCACTCCAACTCTTATGTACGCAGCTGTACACAACGGGCTTTTACGCCAAATGGACGTGACTTTTGTTGCCCGCTCGACTATATATAACGTAGGTCATAGGCCCTTGGGCCTATTTTTTGATCCATGAGCTTAAATAATAATGTTTAATATTTTAAAATTATATATTTTTGTTTATTTTATGTCAAAAGTGCAGTTGTCAGTGCAATGTAGATGGTTAAAACCTCAAAAAAGCTGAAACTTATGGGGGCTTCCGCCCCCAGACCCCCGCATTGCTAAATGCTAGCTGTAGATCCACTACATTTCTTTATTTCATGTAAAAAGTGCAATTTTCAATGCAATTTCGATGGTTGAAATCTCAAAAAAGCTTCAACTTCTGGGGGCTGCCGCCCCCAGACCCCTGCAAAGTTAAGTGCTTGCTGCAGATTCACTATTGTAGTTTATCGATGGTTACAATTACAAAAAGGTCCGAGGGTTGCCGTCCCCGCCAGACCCCCTTTGATCGGCGGTGGCTCACAGTTGCTCCGCACCCCCCCCCCCGGTCGCAGCCCCCCCCTTTGCGAAATCCTGGATACGCCACTGCTCATTATATCAGTCTGAAATTTTATGAGCATATATTAACACATAATAATATATTTTATTCAGCTTTATTTGCTACATATCTTGCTCATTCTGGCCAAAAAATGTTAACTTTTTAATTATAAAATTGGCGAAATGAACTTAACATGAGCTTAAAATTCAAAATTTTATAATTTTTTGCGCAGCAGATGGCTATCAAACATTTTTCCCCACAAAAAATATCACATTTAAGGCACAAATACGGCGTTACAATAAATTCTAATGCTAATAAATCCTAGTTCAAAGCTTCCCTAATGCTCAGAGCCAAGCTCACGCCGACGGGCAATTTCGGTTTTAAAGTTCAGCTTTATTCATTATTAATTCCACAGTAGCAAATGTCCTTTTATTTGATGCAGGAAACTAAGACTAATTTACTTGCGTGAAGTTGGCAGACACTTTGTCAGTACAAATTCTGAAATATGATTTTTCTGATAGCTCAGAATTTGTACTATTTTGTACCACAAGCACCACATTTTGTACTAATTTGTACTACGAGTACAAATTCATGGAAAAGTGTCTGCTAACTTCACGCTTTGAGCCATGCACAGACAGGAGTAATGCACTATAAAATTAGTCAAACATTGTTAAATTCATGAACTTTGCAATTTCTTTACTGAACTGCGTAATTAAATAAATAATATTGAAACCAGCATCCAGTTATAAGTGTTATTCAATCGATTTTGACATTTTGTATGTTTGCTGTGTAGGTACTGGCTCATCCAATCAATTTGTCCAATGTTTTTTTCCTTCAAGCCAAACAACTCGAAAAAAAGCTTTCCATTTTTGTGTGTGACCTCGATAAGTTTTTGTCATACTACAAATATCCACAGCTAGTTTCTTTTTTGGAAAGTAAATATGTATAAGGCTCACTGGTTGTGATAAAACAAAGATCTAGTAATATAAAACTTTTAATATGAAATCCTGTAATGTGTGCGATTGGCTCAAATCGTGAAGTTGGCAGACAGTTTTCCGCGAATTTGTACTCCTCGTACAAATTAGTACAAAATGTGGTAATTGTGGTACAAAATAGTACAAATTCTGAGCAATCAGAAAAATCATATTTCAGAATTTGTACTGACAAAGTGTCTGCCAACTTCACGCTCGTGACTAATTTTTGAGTTTAATTGTGAGCACTAAGCCTCAGCCTAAGCACTAAGCCAAAGCCTGGGGCCGTATTCTCAAAATTAGAGATGCAGTTGGGGGGGGAAATAGTGGACCTACTTTTTTGAGTAGAGCACCTTGGGGGAAGCATTTTTGCTTCAAGAAGCCCTATTTCATTTTTTGGATTTTCTGAGATACGACCCCCAGAAATCTGAACCCTCGGTGAGGGCCGTTTTCGCAATTTTTTTTCCGAAGCTCTTGTTTTTTCCGTTCTAATCATGTCTAAATGGTGTCACATTATTGTTTACAATTTTTTAGAATCAAAACAAAGGCTTTTTGACCGGGTTCCTGCCGAAAAATTGGCCAAATTCGCCAGAAACGCCCAATTTTACACAGGAAATCCAGGAAATCTGAATTTTCTGTAAAATTTTTTCGGTTACGGATTTTTCAGATGTTTTTTACCCTTTCCATTCAGAGACATTTTACAGACTTTCAAAGGAAATTCAGATAAATTTCAGAGAAATTCAGGGGAAATTCAGAGAATTTCACCCAGAATTCAGAGACTCTGAATTTTATCTGAAAAAGAATGTTACTGGCTTTTCAGATAAATTTCAGATACGTTTTACACGAGTTTCAGAGAAAATTCACATGTTTTTCACATCTGTAAATATCAGGTAAATTTTATCTTAAATTCTTGTAAAAAGTATCTGAAATTTATCTGAATAGCCAGTAACATTTTTTCAGATGAAATTCAGAGTCTCTGAATTCTGGGTGAAATTCTCTGAATTTTCCCTGAACTTCTCTGAAATTTATCTGAAATTCCTCTGAAAGTCTGTAAAATGTCTCTGAATGGAAAGAGTAAAAAAACATCTGAAAAATCCGTAACCGAAAAAATTTTACAGAAAATTCAGATTCCTGGTTTTCCTGTGATTTTGACCAAATTCAAACTCGGCCTTAATTTAGGCTTGGGCTTAGGGCTTAGGCTTAGTATGGGACTTAGGTTTAGGTTTAGTATCAGGCTTAGGCTTAGGTTCAGGCTTAGGCTTAGGCTCAGGCTTAGGCAATAAAAAAATCGAAATTTTCAGAAAAAATCCTGCCAGCTTAGCCTAGAGAATCCTGCCAACTAAGCCTAGACGATGCCTTAAAACATCATAACCCACTCAAAACTATCCAAAAACAAAGATAATAGCCACTTTTGGCTTCGAACTTTGGCCTACGTTCACTTCCAAAAACACTTCAAGGGGTCATAGCTCAGAAAATCCAAATTTGTGGATATGGGTTCTATTACTAAAAATGCTTCCCTCAAGGTGCTCTACTCAAAAAAATAGGTCCACTATTTCCCCCCCCAACTGCACTTGATCCCTAATTTCGGTTCAAAGGTTCAGCTTTATTTATGATTCCACAGAAGCAAGTGCCCTTTTATTTGATGCAAGCAACTAAGACTAATCTTTTGCTAACCCACTTACTAAGCCTAAGCACCAGGGGCCCGTTGTTTATCAAATTTATCACAAAAATTTATCAGTTATCAGTTATCAGTAATCAGTTATCAGCTATCAGTTATCAGTTATCAGTATAGCGTTGCACGACATTTATCAGTTGTCAGTTATCAAGTATCAGTTATCAGTATTAGCGTTGCACAAGAACACTAACGTTCTGTGCAACGAACACTGATAAATGCAGGAAATTTTACTGATAACTGATAACTGATAATTATCAGTAAATTTTGTGCACCACTGATAACTGATAATTGATAACTGATAACTGATACTGATAATTATCAGTTATCAGTAAACGCCGTGCAACGCAGTTTACTGATAATTTACTGATAACTGATAATTTATCAGTTATCAGTGTTTTGTGCAACGGGGCCCAGGGTACTGTTGTTTTGATACCATTTTGATACTTTTAATATAAATATGATACTTGGGTATTAATACTTTTGATACCAGTATCAATATTAAAATTGGTATCAAAAGTATCATATTTAAATTATGGTATCATATTTAAATTATTTGGTATCATATTTATATCATATTTAAATTTTTTCTGAGTATCAAATATCAAAAGTATCATATTTAAATTCAAGGTATTGTATTTATATCATATTTAAATTTTTTCCGAGTATCAAATATCAAAAGTATCATATTTAAATTCAAAGTATTGTATTTATATCATATTTAAATTTTTTCCAGGTATCAAATAGCAAAAGTATCATATTTAAATTCAAAGTATTGTATTTATGTCATATTTAAATTTTTTCAAAGTATCAAAATTATATTGTATTTAAATTCCAGTATCATATTTAATATCAAAATTTTTATTCCCACGCTTAAAGGCGGCACCTTTTGATGCTTGTGCAGGCTAATAACGGCGGCATTCTTTGATCTCGCCTTTAGCTTCGCCTCCTTTTTTTGATTGGCTACTGCTCCGTTTCTGTATTTTTAGAGGGCATTGCCGGTCGAGCTGTACCATAAAAACAAAAGGGGGCACCCTTGTGTAAAATTTCAGGCGGGAAAATATAAGAAAATCAATGAATTGGCAGTAGGCTGGTAGTTCGTTTGGTTTTTCAGCATTTTGATACTTTTGATATAAATATGATACTTGGGTATTAATACTTTTGATACCGGTATCAATATTAAAATTGGTATCAAAAGTATCATATTTAAATTATGGTATCATATTTAAATTATTCAGTATCATATTTATATCATATTTAAATTTTTTCCGAGTATCAAATATCAAAAGCATCATATTTAAAGTCAAAGTATTGTATTTATATCATATTTAAATTTTTTCCGAGTATCAAATATCAAAAGTATCATATTTAAATTCAAAGTATTGTATTTATATCATATTTAAATTTTTTCCAAGTATCAAATATCAAAAGTATTTTATTTAAATTGTTTGGTATCATATTTATATCATATTTAAATTTTTTTCAAGTATCAAATATCAAAAGTATTTTATTTAAATTCCAAGTATCATATTTATATCATATTTAAATTATTTTGCGGTATCAAAACAACAGTAGCCCAGGGTTGGGCACCAGTGGCGTATCCAGGATTTCGCAAAGGGGGGGGCTGCGACCGGGGGTGCGGAGCAACTGTTAGCCGTGAGCCACCAAAGGGGTTTGGCGGCAACCCTCGGACCTTTTTTGAGTTTGTAATCGATAAACTACAAAAGTGGATCTGCAGCAAGCACTTAACTTTGCGGGGGTCTGGGGGCGGCAGCCTCCAGAAGTTTGAGCTTTTTTGAGGTTTTAACCATCGAGATTGCATTGAAAACTGCTGTTTTTACATGAAATAAAAAATGTAGTGGATCTACAGCAAGCATTTAACAATGTCGGGGTCTGGGGGCGGTAGCCCCCAGAAGTTAGAGCTTTATGAGTTTTTAACCGTCGACATTGCATTGACAACTGCACTTTTGACACGAAATAAACAAAAATATTAAAATTAATATTTAAGCCCATGGATCAAAAAAATAGGGCCAAGGGCCAAGAGCCTTGACCTCGTATATAAACGTTATACACGTATAAACGTTGTAGTCGAGCGGGGAATAAAAGTCATGTCCATTTGGCGGGAAGAAAAGCCCTTTGTGTACATCTGCGTACATCAGAGTTGGAGCGAATCTTTTTGTGCTATGGGCCAGCGTAGGTTATTTTATGGCTGCGTTCAAAAATTGGGGTTTTGCCATGATTTATCGTTGCAATATGCTTTTGCCAGGTGGCTTGTTCTGATCCGTCGTCAAAAACGACCGTTTCTGATGTGTGTTGCAATTTTAGAGCTGCAAAATGACACACGAGACGCGGATACACGTGCCGTTAGCAGATCACCATTCAAAGTCCAAATGGTCGACGGTGGCGAATTTTAGTATACAGAAACTATAAATTCGCCGAAATTTGCTAATATGTGTCGTTTTTAGGCCGTGCTTACATTGAGCTTTTTGTCAGCTGCTCGAGCAGCTGAAAAAGCTGCAGCTTTTTTTCAGCTGCTCGAGCAGCTGGAAAAAAGGTGGAGCAGCTGAAAAAATGCGGATAAGTATGGCGGTCACTATAGACTAGCTGCTCCGTTGTCATGACAACGCTGCAGTTCCAGCTTTTTTTCAGCTGCTCCAGCTTTTTTCCAGCTGCTCCAGCTTTTTTTCAGCTGCTCGAGCAGCTGAAAAAAAGCCGGAAATGGCGAAAAAAAGCTGCAGCTTTTTTTTCAGCTGCTCGAGCAGCTGAAAAAAAGCTCAATGTAAACACGGCCTTAGCGTTAAAATAGCAATTAAGGGGGCGCTCCGGGAATCGGGAGTTGCCTTTAAAGTCAGCAAAAAGTTGATAAAACTAAAATATTACTAAATAAGTAACTAGTATGGTATAAAATAACCCTTGTGTAAACATTTTAAATCACGTGATAATGTCACGTGACTGCCAGAGCACTGCGCGTGGGTGAATTTTCGGCAAGCGATAACTAATAGCATGTTTGGCTTAAACTCATGAGTCATATTTCAAAATGTAGCCCTTGCGCTTCTCTAGTTGAACATTATTTTTGTTTTTGATTATTTAGTGCGAATTTGTTAAAATTGCAATTTTTGTATTTTCGAGGTCGGTCTCTCAGTACTAAAAAAGTGGTATCATTTTCTAGAACACTATTTTGAAAAAATAAAAAATGTTTAACTGCGCACAATAACAGGCTATCTTCATGCCAAATTTGAGCCAAATCGGTTGAAGCTGCAAAAAGATATCGAATGCCGAAAAATACCGTGAGCACTGCTCAGTGCTCAGTATAATTTTTTGAGCCAGCAACTTTGCGTAGCGTTGCCCGATTGCGCTGAATCTTTGCAGAATTTTGGGGACCCAAGACCCTAGTAAAAAACAGTTTAGGTAGCTAAGCAATGTTACACAGTTTTTTAGATAATGTTAAAAATGTACCAAATCGAACACAGTTTTTGGAAAAAGCCGGTTTGCTGGCAAAAATGGACGTAAAAATTTATTTTGCCGTTTCAAACATTTTTAGACTGCTATTTTGTGTCTAACGATGTGAATTGATGAATTTTTAATAAATTTTTGCTCAATGTTCACCCATTTGGCAGTATGCCAGTAAAAACTGTAAAATTTGGCAATTTTTCAAATATCTTGATATTGGTATCAAATGAAAGCCCACATCCTTCTGAGTAACTTTGCTTCTTGACACAAGTCCGAATTCGTTAGCTGAAAAAAGTTATCGTCCAATACCTTGATTCCCGGAGCGCCACCTTAAATGCATTTTTAACTCGTTTTAAAAAAAGAAAAGTCATCCCGCCCCGAATTTTTTGTGGCTACGCCACTGCAGATTGGTGTAATATGCTTCAAAAACTAAAATTAACAAAAATTGAAAAAATCGCAAAAAATATCATGTATGCAAAAAAATATAAACATGTATGCAGCAAAACAAAAAAGATTGTACTTTGTATTTAATTTTGTATTTTTTATCCTATCTGACTATACAAACATGTGAGACATCAATCAATTAACCCAGAATATGATAATAGACCTGGCATATACATACATACAGTATATAGCCATGCACAAAAAAAATAGGTATCTAAGCCGAAAAAACATCAACAGAACGGAAAAAATTTAGAGATTTTTTAAATTTCGAAGGTAGAATTTGTCAATTGTGGAGCTATCAGAAACACTTTGGTCAGCTTTTGAATTTTCGGAAAGGGGGGGGCTGCGAGTTTGCGACCCTCTGAGGGGGCGGGGGCTCAAACCGCTAAGAAAGGGCTGCAGCCCACCCACCCCCCCCCCTAAATACGCCACTGACACACGCACACACAGATAACGTATTTATAGGACCTACAAATTTTTACGAAGCAATTAACACATGAGCAGCAGATACGTGTAAATTGACAAGACTGATTGACAAGACTGATTTTATTACTCAGAAATACCCACTGGCTTTACATGGAATATGTTAGAAAAACCATGGGTGTCTACATGTTAGTAGAAACAAGACAAAATACGAAAAAAAGAAAACAAATATATAACATATATAAATGCAGAAACCAAAAAAAGACAATAAATGCAGGAAAACAAAAATAATAACTTGGACGCATAAAGAAAAACTGAGTAAAAAGACAAGGGAAACCACTTGGCTGGTTATCTTAGCCCCCGCCCTTTAGGAGGGAAAATCGAGTCCAAATCCAGTTAAAGAACTAGTTTCTTAAAACAAGATAAGCTGTTGCACTGGATTATTTCAGCCGGTAAGGAATTCAATAACTTAACTGCCCTGCTCATGAAAGATTCATTTAGAGTTTTTAGACGAAAATATTTTGGCTCAATTTTCAGCGCATGACCCCTGCACCCAACATCGCCTGCGTACGTAAACATGTCCGAAAAATCTATACCAACAGCATTGGTAATAATTCTATACAGTAGAAAAAGATCATTTAAATTTCTTCGTTGCTCCAATGAGTGAATTTTCAGTATTTTGAGACGATCAACATATGGTACGCTACTCAGACCAGGCAAACGTTTTGTGAATCGACGCTGAACGTTCTCAATCAAATCAATATCTTTCAAGAGGTACAGAGTGTATGGCGACCAAACTGGCGTGTTATATTCAACCAAAGGTCTCACATACATCATGTACGTAGTGAAAATTTTAACTAGAAAATCTCGATTTCTCGACTTAAAACAACGAAAGATATGTGAACACATTTTATGAGCTTTTTTCGCTGCACCAGAACAGTGAACTGATGTTTTCATATCTGAACATAGCAGAATACCTAAATTTGAAGCTGTTTTACAAACCTTCAGTTTATGGTTAGCAATATAATACGTAATGACATCGTCGTCTGTTGTAGATGTTGACAAGGTCATCTGCAAGGAACTGTCAACGATTCCCTCTGCACTCTGTGTAAACCTTGGCATCATCCGCATAAATAGTAAGTTTACAATGTAAGACAGAATCTGGTAGATCGTTAATAGAAACCAAGAACAACACTGGTCCTAAGACACTTCCCTGAGGGACACCACACAAAACATGTGATTCGGGTGAACTCTGGGAGCCAATGATGACTTTTTGGGTCCGATTCAAAATAAACTGTTGCACCCATCTTAGATTTAAGAATCTGCTCTTCTTTTTTGTGGAAATACTTTCGGACCTCACGTCTATATTGCGTGCGCAAGATTTTAAAATCATCATAAAACTTGGGGTTTCGTGAGCATCCATACTTTTGCCAGATTTTTGCCTTTTGGCGATACAAAGCTACTAAATTTTTCGGAAAAGGCTCTTTATTCCGTTGACTGCTGCGTATATTTACTCTTGGAACAAACTTTTCAATAGCAATATATAGTATATCAGTAAAAGTATTCCATAAACACTCAACATACAAACAGCAAATAAATTGAACCAATCAATAGAAAATAAGAAATCACCAAGTGCTGTCCAATTTGCTTTTTAAAAATTGTAACGTATAGCTGAAGTGTTAGGGACATTTTCAGATATGTTCAAGAGTATTTCTATTTTGCAATGATCGCTAGTCGAGAAAGGCTCTAAGGCCGTTTTTACATTTAGCTTTTTTTCAGCTGCTCGAGCAGCTGAAAAAAGCTGCAGCTTTTTTTCAGCTGCTCGAGCAGCTGAAAAAAAGCTCAATGTAAACACGGCCTGAGATTCTAGTGCAAAGTAGAAAAGGGTCAGAGGACAATACAAGGTCTAAGATATTATTGCCCCGAGTGGGTTCATCTATCATATTTACCATACCAAAAGAGCTAATATAATGCAAAAAATTATTAGCCATTTGATCACCGATATTCGTGGCCTCTGGCCAAACAATATTAGAACAATTGGGCGTGTCACCGCTACGCCGAATCGCCGCTAGGCCGAATCGTCATTAGGCCGAAAAATCGCCGCTAGGCCGAATCACCGTAAGTCCGAATCGCCGTTAGGCCGAAAATAAATACAAATGAATACAAACTTATTGAATACAATTTTCAAAAATGTACAGTCTCTTACCATCAACAGCATACAGTATGCATGGTATTACAGTACAGTCTGTACTGTATATGCACTGTACGTGTAATATGTACTGTTTTACATACACTGGTGTATGTATGCTCCGCAAACACATTTTCGGCCTAACGGCGATTCGGCCTAGCGACGATTCGGCCTAATGGCGAAGTTTCGGCCTAGTGGCGATTCGGCCTAGCGGTGATTCGGCCTAGTGGCGAACGACCGAAAATTGAAATCGCCTGCCAAGCTGACGCAAACATTCCTGGTTTGCATCCAGAGTTGAGCTTGGCGATCGATAAACACAGCCGAGTCGAAACTTGGTAGAATTTAAGAATATATTCATAAAAACAGTTTCAATGCAGTTGCCAATAGAATCCGAGAAAACTAAACTGGAAAAGTATTGGAAAACTAAACTGGAAAAATTCTGTTTTTGTATTATAGTATGTACGCTGCGGCTGAAGCCGCCGCGTAAAAAGACGTTAATTAGACGCCCATTTCTTGTCTACTTTCGTTACGATTGAAAGTAGGCGAAAAATAGGCGTTATTTAGACGCCTATTTTTCGCCTACTATCGTTACGATTGAAAATAGTCGAAAAATAGACGTTATTTAGACGCCTATTTTTCGACTGTTTTTCGTCTATTTTCGTTACGATGAAAATACGCTAAAAATAGGCGTCTAAATAACGATTGAACTTCGACTATTTTTCACTGGAATAAAATAGGCGATAAATAGACGTTATTCAGGCGCCTAAATTTCGACTGAATTTCGTCTAATTTTTGCCTATTTCAAAAACAGTCTAAAATTAGACGCCTAATTTTAGTCTAATTTTCGCCTTTTTTTAAAAATAGTCGAAAATTAGACGCCTTATTTTCGACTAAAAATTATTCGAAATTCATTATTTTGGTTTTCCTGTGGGTCTTTGGATGGGTCAGAATTGACCCGTAATTTTTTCAAAAAGTTAAAAAGGTTAAAAAGTACGTTTATTTTTCGATTTACATAAAATTTGTAATGCAGAGAAAAAAGTTTAATATGTGGTTTTGTAGAGCTTCTCTGCGAGGTATAGCAGGCGGGGTAAAAAAACCCATCCCATTTTTTTGGGGAAAAAACTCACCACAGTTCCGGAACTTGGGTACGTGGTACCAGTAGCGCAGCCAGGATCGAGTTGAGGGAGGGGCCAAAGTACCTTTTTGCCCGAAAAATTTTCGAAGTTTGTCTACCAGGGGGGGGGGGGCACAGGAAAATTATTTCTAGAAAAAAACTAGAAAAAAACCAGAAAAAAACTAGAAAAAATTATCTAGTTTTTTTTTCTGGTTTTTTTCTAGTTTTTTTCTAATTCTTCCTGACAAATATCTATTTTTTCTTTGGTTTTTTTCTGTTTTTTTTCTAATTTTTTTTAACTTTTTTCTGACTTTTTTCTGGTTTTCTTCTAACTGCCAGTCTCACGATCTAGTTTTTTTCTACTTTTTTTCTGTTTTTTTCTGACCCTATAGAGAATGTTTTCTAGCTTTTTTCTGGTTTTTTTCTAACTTTTTTCTGGTTTTTTCTAATTTTTTTCCAGCTGTTTTCTATGTTTTTTTCTGGCTTTTTTCTGTTTTTTCTAGTTTTTTTCTGGTTTTTTTCTGATTTTTCACCAACCCTTTCTTGGACATTCTCAATTTTTTCAGAGTGTTCCCTAATGATTTTCTTTATTGTTCAGCCACGTTAATGCTCTTTATATACGGTTTCTGAAACTGAATTATAGTTGTTTTTTGAGGGTGTCTAGCTGTTTTATGCACTGTTTCTAGTATGTATATGCTAGGTTTTTAATTTCTTTCAAGATTTTTTCTGGTTTTTTCTAGTTATTTTCTAACTTTTTTCTGGATTTTTTCTAGTTATTTTCCAACTTTTTTTCTGTTTTTTTCTAGTTATTTTCTAACTTATTTCTGGCTTTTATCTAGTTATTTTCTAACTTTTTTCTGGTTTTTTTCTAGTTATTTTCTAACTTTTTTCTGGCTTTTATCTAGTTATTTTCTAACTTTTTTCTGGTTTTTTTCCAGTTATTTTCTAACTTTTTTTTGTTTTTTTCTAGTTATTTTCTAGTCATTTTCTAACGTTTTTCTGGTTTCTTTCTAGTTATTTTCTAACTTTTCTGGTTTTTTTCTAGTTATTTTCTAACTTTTTTCTGGCTTTCATCTAGTTATTTTTAACTTTTTTCTGGTTTTTTCTAGTTATTTTCCAACTTCTTTCTGGTTTTTTTCTAGTTATTATCTAGTTATTTTCTAACTTTTTCTGATATTTTTCACGAGACCTACGAGACCGAGACCAGCCCTTGGGGGTCCTTTTTTCAAGTTTCAATTTTAAAAATTTGAGATACTTTGAAATGTGAAAAAAGTTACAAAGTTACAAAAAGTGACCATGGCATCAGGGGCCGTATTCTCAAAATTACCTGCAGTTAAAGTTAGGCTAACTTTACCCATAGGTAAGGTGAAGGTAAAGTTAATTCTGCGGGTAAGGGTAAAGTTAAACTTTACCAGAGGGTAAAGGTAAATTCTTAGAATACGGGGTAAAGTTAAAGTTAAACTGTGGGTAAGGTTAAAGTTTAACTTTACCTGTGGGTAAGGTTAAAGTTTAACTTTACCTGTGGGTAAGGTTAAAGTTAAACTGTGGGTAAGGTTAAAGTTTAACTTTACCTGTGGGTAAGGTTAAAGTTTAACTTTACCTGTGAGTAAGGTTAAAGTTAAACTGTGGGTAAGGTTAAAGTTTAACTTTACCTGTGGGTAAGGTTAAAGTTTAACTTTACCTGTGGGTAAGGTTAAAGTTTAACTTTACCTGTGGGTAAGGTTAAAGTTAAACTGTGGGTAAGGTTAAAGTTTAACTTCACCTGTGGGTAAGGTTAAAGTTTAACTTTACCTGTGAGTAAGGTTAAAGTTAAACTGTGGGTAAGGTTAAAGTTTAACTTTACCTGTGGGTAAGGTTAAAGTTTAACTTTACCTGTGGGTAAGGTTAAAGTTTAACTTTACCTGTGGGTAAGGTTAAAGTTAAACTGTGGGTAAGGTTAAAGTTTAACTTCACCTGTGGGTAAGGTTAAAGTTAAAGTTTAACTGTAGGTAAGGTTAAAGTTAAAGTTTAACTGTGGTAAGGTTAAAGTTAAACTGTGGGTAAGGTTAAAGTTTAACTTTACCTGTGGGTAAGGTTAAAGTTAAAGTTTAACTGTAGGTAAGGTTAAAGTTAAAGGCCCGTATTCACATACTAAGTGTAACGCTTAAACTTAGTGTTTACACTTAGTGTTAGCGCTTATAAGCGCTAAGTGTTATTCACATACTTAGTGTTTATTTAAGCGCTTAGCAAACACTAACGCTTAACTTAGCGTTTCAATTTTGTATTCACATACTTAAAATTTAGTGTTTGGCTTAGAATTAAGCGCTTAAGTTTAGGGACCTCGGGAGCTCCCTAAGCGCTAAGCGCTTAGTTAGTGGATGGTGTGGGGTAGGGGTGGGGAGAGTGGGGGAGGTTCTTGGCCGCCATGGGAAGGAAGGGCATGCAATTTAGGATATATTAGTAACATTTTCCGACCAATTCGATCCATTTTGCTCGTTTAATCGCCAAAAATAAAAAATGCACTTTGTTGTCCAAATTCGTTTTTTTACATTTTTGAGTAGAGCATCTTAATCGAAGTAATTTTTCTTCAAGAACTTCTATTTGAAAATTTATATTTTTCATGATATGCCCCCTGAAACATGCAGAGCTGATTTTGCATTTTTCAGGAATCCACCTGCTGAAAACATTTTTTACAAATGTATAGTTCGAGAAAAATATATATTATTAATAAGAAATAGTAATTTAAATAAATCTATAATCGGATTTATAAATACCAAATGGAAATGCGGATAAATAACGAATTCCGGATCCACATCAAGCAGGGAGCGCACTTCAAGCCAAAGCCAAAACTAAGCACAAAAGTTGCTAAACGCTAAGTTTAGTATAACACTAATTTTTAAGCGTTTATTTTGTGAATAACAGTTTAGTACAAATTAAGCGCTAACACTTAGCAAACGCTTAGCGTTAGTATGTGAATAACTCTTAGTATGTGAATACGGGCCAAAGTTTAACTGTGGTAAGGTTAAAGTTTACTTCAACTGACTGAGGCTGAAGGCAAAGTTAAAATTTAGCTATAAGTGATGGTGAGCTTTATCAATTTTTTAAAATGTGTACGTAATAGTAAAATTTTTTACAAATTTTGTTTGAAACTAGGCATTTGTGTGTTAGTCCAGTATTTGTCTCAGTTTTCTAGAAGTTCGTCCAGTTTATATATAGTGTTTCGCTTTCTTTGCAATCACTTGAATTTATGGTCTGCAAGAGCTGTAGTTTGTGTAGCAGTGCAAAAAATTATATATCTTTTGTTTTTACACGATGCGTATATATATATATATATATCCAAAAGTGGGATATAAAGCCCTTAGATGCGGTGCTCATTATAAAGCCCTGGAACGTCAGGGGCGCCACATCTACAATGACCATACATGGGCAAGGTGGTTAAAATGAACCCGGGAAAACTAACAAATTCTTGCGCGGTCCCTTCACCCCTAGCGAAAGGGTCACATAACAAAATGTAGTTTGTAGTCATTTATGTAGTCATTTTCTAATCTGAATCCCTGTCGGTGGCGTACCCAGAAAAAAGACGTAAGACTTAAGTTAAACGTAAGATCACTGAGTCACAGGTTTCAGGGGTTTGGGTGCGGCAGCCCCCCGAATCAGTGGGGATTTTTTCAACTTTTAGGCCTAATTTGGTCAATTGGAGACGTATCAGAAATTTTTTTCGGCCGGGAAATAAAAACCAAAGAAAGTGTTCTTGTTGACAGTTTCTTTAGGTTCCACCAAAGGGGGGGATCGCGACACCCGCGACGCCTCTCCCTGGCTACGCCCGTGAGTGTGACAACGGTGACCTCCAAAAAGGGAGGGGGACACGGCATAACCGTTTTACCGTGTTTGACCTTTTCACTACATCGACCAACTGCACCACGAGTCACGACGTGTGCTGTGTCATGATGATTTTCAATGTTAATAGTTTGACTAGAGTTAGACTGCGCAGTCATTAGGATTGCGCAGTCATTACAATTGCGCAGTCAATTAATAGTTGGACTGCACGAACTATTTGGAGTTTTGGACTATGCGGTCTAACTCTTACTGGCTGCGCAGTCTAACTCTAGTTTGACTACGCAACCAATCTAGAGCTAGAGTTAGACTGCGCAGTCATTACGATTACGCAATCAATTAATAGTTAACCTGCGCGGACTATTTGGAGTTTTGGAGTGGCTTTTATTGGCTGCGCAATCCTGTTGACTGCGCAGTCTAACTTTAGACAAAGACAAAGACGTCTTTGTCTTTGACTGCGCAATCAATCTAGAGTTAGACTGCGCAGTCATTAGAATTCCGCAGTCAATTAATAGTTGGACTGCGCAGCATACGTGGGCAGCTGGCCAATTCTGGGGGGGGGGGGGGGTGAGCCAGCCACCGGGGGGGGGGGGGGTGCGGAGCAGCTGTCCTGCTGCTTTCGTGAGCCACCGTCCAGCAGTCTGGGGGGGGTGAAGCACCTGTCTGGGGGGGTGAGGTTGCCTTCTGGGGGGGGGGTGAAAACCCCCCCCACGCCCATGTATGCTGCGCAGTCATTAGGATAGGTTGCGCAGTCAGTTAATAGTTGGACAGTGCGGACTATTTGGAGTGTTGGACACTTATTGGCTGCGCAATCCTGTTGACTGCGCGATGAATTTACAGTTAGATTGCTCAGTCAACCCTCACGTCCATCATGCGCGCGGTCCCCATAGTTACTCAGAGCAGCCCTCGCTCCGCTCGGGCTACGCGGTCCAAATTTTTCTGCTGCGCGGTCGCGCGGTCCACCCGGGAAAATCCCGGGTGAATCCCGGGTCTTGCCCATGTATGACAATGACTATATACATCCATGGAGGGGGGAGGACAACCCATACCCATCTGAAATGTGGAGCTCCGGACCAAATAAGGGGCGCCCCCCCCCAGCCCCCCCTCCTTACTAAAAATATGCCAGGGGCTCAGATCGCTGAGGGGGGGGGCAAAACCGCCGAGGTGAAGACCCTGGCCCCCCGGGCCCCGCCTGGCTACGTCACTTTTTGTTCATTAGCCCACCCTATCGCTGGTGCACTGCAGTCCTCATAGCGAGATTTATTTATAAAGCATTTGGGGGATAATATACAGTAGCGTAGCCAGGATCAAGTTGAGGGAGCGGCGAACGTGACTGTTTACCCGAAACTTTTCCGAAGTTTGTCTGCCGGGGGCGGGGGAGGGGTAGGGGTGCTACATTTTTTCCGAGGGGGGGGGGGGGCAAATCGCTGAGGGGGGGGGCAAAACCGTTGAAGGAGGGGGGGGGGCAAACCGCTGAGGGGGGCCCTAGCCCCCCGGTCCCCCTCATGGCTAAGCCGCTGATAATATATACGCATGCATTTGCTGTCGCGTAAGGCAGAAGGAAGGAAAAGAGTTACAGATTTGCCGCTTGCAGGGGCCTGGGGGTAACCACCTTCAGTAAAAAATTACACAGAAAATTGTGATTTTTAGGCCAAATTCGGTCAATTGGGGACGTATATCGGGAATTTTTTCTATATATACACATTTTAAAAAAATTGGTAAAGCTCACCCTCATCCATAGCTAAATTTAAACTTTTCCTTCAGCCTCAGTTGAGGTAAACATTAACCTACCCCACAGTTAAACTTGCAATTTTAACCGTAACCTCAGTAAACTTTAACTTTAACCTTACAGGCAGTGTAACTTTAACTTTAACCTTACCCATAGTCAAACTTCAACTTTAACCTTACCCGCAGTTTAACTTTTAATTTTAACCTTACCCACAGTTAATCTTTAACTTTAACTTTACCCACAGTTAAAGTTTAACTTTAACCTTACCCACAGGTAAAGTTAAACTTTAACCGTACCCACAGGTAAAGTTAAACTTTAACCTTACCCACAGTTTAACTTTAACCTTACCCACAGGTAAAGTTAAACTTTAACCTTACCCACAGTTTAACCTTACCCACAGCTAAAGTTAAACTTTAACCTTACGCATAGTTAAATTTTAACCTTACCCTTTGGTAAAATTTTGAGAATACGATTTTACCTTCACCTTACCTGTGGGTAAAGTTAGCCTAACTTTACCTGCAGGTAATTTTGAGAATACGGCCCCAGGTTAGGTTTATGAGTGTATGACTTGCGAAGTTGCGAGAAAACTTAACATTGTAAACGACCGCAAGCATGAGAGTAGGTGATTGACAGCCGGACTATAGGATTATTTTTCCGCAATTTTGCCATCTTTTGGAATGTTTTAAAAGTTTCGCACACTCTTCGCATACCACAGTGTGTTTTATAGTAAATTGCATACATACATATATTTGCACTATGACAGTCTGACTCAGGTGCCAGCGTAGAATCGTCCGTGCTGGTGCAGTGGTGCTGCTATCAGAAGTGCTAATAGGAGCATCATCACGGACCAGAAAAGTTTCTCTAGCTGACGCAGTTAGGTGGGGGAAGGTTTGATGCCTCAACCACTCCATAGCCCAAAAAGCATTTGATTGTGCTTAGGTTTTTTCAGATACTTAATGCTTTCACATGCGTTGAGAGGTTGGGGCTCAAGAAATTCAATTAAACTGCCACCCAATTCGCGCTTCGTAACGTTGCTGAAAGCAGCAAATTTTTAGTTACCAATCAACTACGAAGTTAGCACTGTTTGGTAAATGATGGTCAGTATTTCTATATACTGTTTAACATTATGCTTGAGAGGTTCCACATACAAATGCAATATCGCTAAGTCAGACAACCCATTCTATGTAGCTCAAACTTTTTAATTAATAGCTTGACGTACTAAGTTTAAACTTGAAGTTAGTTTGCCCGTGAACTGAAATTCTTCTGCGGCAGACAGTTTTGACCATTCCATGCTTGGCATTCTATTTGGAATCTTAAATCGTAAAAAAAATCTTCGTGATCGTAAAAAATTTTGAAAACTTCTAGCCTCATCTGAAATACCGAGACCACCCTATGGCAGGTCTCGGTTTTCCTACCGAGACCGAGACCGAGACCGAGACCAGCCTAGTCTCGGGTTTTTTACGAGACCGAGACCGAGACCGAGACTGCCAACCCTGGTATAGAGGAAAGGTAACTCTCTTGAAAAGTGCAAACAACGTTGGCCAAAAGTGGTTTTGTGAAAAATTTGGAAAATTTTGTCACTTTGGAATTTTTCAACATGCAAAATTTTGAAATTTTATAAAAAATGCTACAGGCCTCAAAATTGCACAGAAATTGGTGTGGTAAGTAAGTTTGGGATGCGCTTTCCACCTACATACTCAAAAACGTCCTATGTCGTAAGGTTCGGCCAGGAAGCACTAGGGTTTTTTCCCCGCAAAACGCGTAGGGTTTTTTCCCCGCACCACTATACTCCAAAAGACTCATGGTAGTGCAAAAAGACGTTTATTATTATTATATAGCACAAATGCGCAAACTGCCACTTTCTCGATCGAATTCTGGAATACGGGCCTAACAGTCGGACTTTATCATTTTGAGGTCCTTTTGGGGTGGAAAATAGTATTTTCTGGTACTATTGCCAGTTTTTGTATGTTTTTAATTTTAACCTATTAATTACTCTTGTTTAAACACCAAATAACCGAATGAAAGTAAAATATGCCCGTCACGACCAGTCACACCCACTCACGGTACCCCCCACAGAAGGTCGATGGCGTAAAAAGTAGCCATAAAGTGCAAATTTTGCATGCATTTGAATCGTTATCGCAACTTTTTAGTTGTTTTCAGCGTTTTCAATGAAGTTTACGCATGTTTTTAGCCCAGATGAATCAACTTTTGTAGCAACAATGGGTGAGTTTAGCAAAAAATTGTCACCAAACAAAATAGGGTTTTTTCCCTGCAATAGGGTTTTTTCCCGCACAAACTTTGAACTTTCACAGGTAAAGTCAGTTTGATATGCGCTTTCCACCTGCATACTCAAAAAGGTCCTACGTCGTAAGGTTCGGCCAGCACTTTTCCCCGTGCGTTTTTTCCCCGCAAAACGCGTAGGGTTTTTCCCCCGCACCACTATAAGCACTTTAGACAGCTTCTAAATTTTCGTAAAGGGGGGGGGTATATATGTAACCGCTAAGGGGGGGGGGGGGGTGCAGCACGCCCAGCCCCCACCCTAAATACGCCACTGTGCCCCCCCCCCGCCCCCAGACCCCCATGTATATACATCTGCGCCATATATTATACATGTACTTTGGGTGGGATCGGGAAACACCCCCTTCAAACTTCGGTCCCAGGGGAAGGAGGGGAGTCCTTCTCTGACATATTTTTAATGGGGGGGGGGACGTCCCCTTATTTGGTCGGAGCCCCCCCCCCCCATTTTGGTCGCGTCCCCCCCATTTTGAGCCCCACATTTCAGATGGGGTGCCCCCCATATCCCGAAATTTTTTTCCGAAAGGACGTTTTATCGACTTTTTAGCAGTAGCGATGTCTCCTTGGTAGGGTTTTCGGGTCCTTTTTCGTTAAACTTGGTATCAGTGTGTGTAGCTATTATAACACATAAAAACGTATATACCATTTAAAGCATAAGAACCATTTTTTCACCTAAAAATAGTGTTTTATCGTGAATTTGGTGCGCCCCCTCCCATTTTGGTCGCCGCCCCCTCATCCATGGGGGGGGGGGCTGCCCCCTCCATCACGCAATTTGTTAAAATTGCATTTGTCTGGGGAGGAGGGTCAAAAATTAGTAGGCTCAGGGGGAAGGGGGTCACGGGGTCAAGTGGACCGGGGCAGGGTTTATTTTTTCATTTTTTTCTTGGTGGCCAGCTGGCCACTAGACCCAATATTTTAGTGGCCAATGCAAAAATTTAGTGGCCAATTTGAAAAATGCGTTCACAATTTACTGAGTTAAAAAACACTGAAAATTACCTAGCCGAGAGGCCTGTCAGCTTCCAGAAGCAAGTAAATTTAGAAAGTTTACGATTTTTTTACATTACAAACCACGAACTCACTAAAATGTCATTTTTGCATTGACAAAACAGCTACAACGATACACTTCATTGTATATATATTAAGCTAATAAACTGCCAACAATGCACTCATGTACGCATACTATATACACATATTGTCATGAGAGACAAACCCACAAAGTCGCATGGGTTCGGGGGCGGCAGTACCCAAAAAAAAATTGCATAAAAACTTTAGTTTATTGGTCGAGTTTGGTTAATTGGAGACGTATATATCAGAAATTTTTTCGATCGGGCGATAAAAGCCAAAGGGGAAACCCTTGTGTACAATTTCACTTGGTGAAAATTTCGGAGAGGGGTGCGGCCGCACCGCCGCGCTCACCCCTAGATCCGCCCCGCCCCCCGATATAGAATAGTATATAAAAGTCCGCTTTGTCAGTTTCAACAAAAATTTTGATGAAACGGAAGCTTTCTTGCCACAAAACAGTTGTTGTGTTGCTCTATGATTTAATGTTCAAAGAACTTTTGGTTTCCGTTTTTACATGTGCGATGCGCCTTTACGCGTGCTGCATTGCGTGTAAATTTGAGAAAATAGCAGAACCTAAAATTCACTTATTCAGGTAGCCCTCCAACAAGTAAACGACAAGGATCAACAAATATTTACAACAAAAAATTCATATCGCTGTCAACGGAACCGAAATAACTACCGCGATACATTAGAGCACACTCAGATGACATTGCGTAGAAGCAATAACCTCAAGAGCAGGGTTGGCAGTCTCGGTCTCGGTCTCGGTCTCGGTCTCGTAAAAAACCCGAGACTAGGCTGGTCTCGGTCTCGGTCTCGGTCTCGGTCTCGGTAAGAAAACCGAGACCTGCCATAGGGTGGTCTCGGTATTTCAGATGAGACTTAAAGTTTTCACAATTTTCCAAAATCACGAAGATTATTTTTACAATTCAAGTTTCCAAACATATTGCCAAGCATGAAATGGTCAAAACTGTCTGCTGCAAAAGAATGTCAGTTCACCGGCAAACTTTGGCGAACTTCAAGTTTATATACATAAACTTTGTATATCAAGCTAGATTTTTTACTTAATGTTTGAGCTACAATGGGTTGTCTGACTTAGCGATGTTGCATTGTATGTGGAACCTCTAAAGCATATGGTAAACAGTAAAAATACTGACCATCATTTACCAAATAGTGCTAAGTTAGTAGCTGATTTGTAATTTAAATTAAAAATTTGCGGGCCTCTGCAACTTTACTAAGCGTGCATTGGACGGCAGTTTAATTGAATTTCTTGAGCCCCAACCTTTCAACGCATGTCAAAACATTAATCACCTGAAAAAACCTAGGCACAGTCAAATGCTTTTTAGGCTATAGAGTGGTTGGGGCGATCAAACCTTTCCCCCACATAACTGTGTCAGTGGGAGAAACTTTTCTGGTTCGAACTTCTGATAGTAGCACCACTGCACCAGCAGTCAGCACGGAGGATTTTACGCTGGCACCTGAGTCAGGCTGCCAAAGTGAAAATATATGTATGACAATGAACTATAAAACGGACTGTGGTTTGCAAAGAAGTGTGCGAAACTTCTTTTAAAAATAACCAAAAGTTGACAGAATAGCGGGAAAATAATCTTATGTATTCTCCAGCTGTCAATCACCTACTCTCATGGATCCGGTCGTTACAATGTTAAGTTTCTCGCAACTTCGCAAGTGATACAGTCATACAACCTAACCGAATGGAAACCACTTTTTTGTAACTTAATTACTAATTTACACGTTTCAGAGAATTTCAAATTTTTATAATTACAACCTGAAAAAAGGTCCCCCAAGGGCTGGTCTCGGTCTCGTAGGTCTCGTTTCGGTGGTCTCGGTTGCCTGGTCTCGGTCTCGGTCTCGGTCTCGGTCTCGGTTGCAAACCCGAGACTTGCCAACCCTGCTCAAGAGTGAAGATTGTGCAGTATACATTGTTATTGATAACCTACATGGGGGTCTGGGGGGCGAGAGCCCCCAGAAGCCGGGCGATTTTTTTTATTTTGAAACACATTCTTCATTTTAAACTTCACTTTTTGGTGGCCAGATTGGCCACCAGCCCAAAATTTTTGGTGGCCAATCCATAATTTTAGTGGCCATGGCCACCAGTTTGGCCCAAAAAAAACGCTGGACCGGGGTAAAAAAACGAACGACGAATTCCGGTGCAAAAAAACGAAGTCAATACCACAGCTCAGATAAAACCTGTTGGGCTGATGTTTCTCCACTGTACTTCAAGTACTTCAACACTACTCGGTATCATAACAATCAGGCATTTCGGGCTGGTTGATTTGAAGTAAGGCCAGTTCAAATGCACCCACCCCGAAATGGCCGCCGATAAGATTCTGGGCAATCTCACGAGCTTTGTTCTGCCTATGCACAGAAGTGGCGTGGGCTTGTCTTATGTATATTAGGGGGTTGTATGGTGATGTATTTATGTGCGTGCGAAATTGGAAACCAGCACCGTGGTTGGCGGGTTCTGTGCAGTGTTCGTTTTTTTTGCCCCGGTTTAGAGGGGGGTACGGTAAAAAAAACGAACTGCAAAAATAGTCATAGAACAGTTTTTTCGCTTTTCCTCCACTATTTGTGCTTCTTGCAGCCTAGTAAACACATTTCAGTTGCATTTTTTCATTAATTTGTCATTTTTTATTAGGGATGTCGCGGATATCCGCATCCGCATCCGCGGATGATCCGCAACCTTTTGACATCCGCATCCGCAAAAATTTGATGCGGATGTGCGGATGTTGCAGATTCGTCAGATGCCACTGAAAATGTGGGGAATCGGACAGCAATTTTAAATTTTGGGCGCTTATATATATACGCCAGTATTAGCTCTTAAAACAGTGGAATAAAACTTCATTCTAGGCTTTTGCCTCATTGTTGGTTGCAAATGGCTCTTTTCTAAAGTAGGTTTCCCTATATGGTTAAGAATGTTCGATATTGCGGGCATTTGAACAAAGTTCTGCATTATGAGAATCATGAGTCATGTGAAGTTTAATTTTTTGGACGAAGTTTGATTTCCAGCTAAAATTTACATACTACAAACCTTCTAACCTACCCTATTCGAAAAAGCGTTCAATTTTGACCCCCCTCTAGGTTTGGGGGATATAGGCCCGTATTCACATACTAACACTAACGCTTAAACTTAGTGTTTACACTTAGTGTTAGCGCTTATATACAAACCCTAGAATAGGACCCACACACCATATTGCGAGATTTTAAAAGGAATTTTTTTAATAACTAAAAATTTATGCAAGCAAATCTGTTTTAATTCGGTGTGTGTACTTGCCTGGGGGACGGCTACATGCTGGCCAAATTTCAGGCAAATCGGTTGGGTATTACCCGAGATATGAAAAATCGTCTCCCGCAAACTCGGATTTTTCCGTCTTTTTTTTCCCGGTCGCAAATCTCAAGAAATACACATTGGCGGGGCACTTTTTTGCGCTATTTATATTCAATCTGGTTGAGAATAGAGGCATTAGCAAAATGGTGTTCTAGGCTTTTGCCGTTTTGGCTCTGCTGGGAGGGGGGAAACCCCTTTTTTGGGCCTCGAAGGCAAAGTCCGGTAATAATATGTGCCAGCTTTTGAGACGTCACGCAAACAGCCCAGGTCTGATCTTTTGCATGCATGGTAGTGTAGTGGGGTTGTAGTGCATCTGCTATTTTGGAGTCGATCGTGCCACTATAGCACTGGGTAGGCGACTCGGAAGGTAATTTACGTGTATTATTGGGGTACGCTACCTATGGGCAGTGCAGCCGAAACGGTTATAGATAGAGGTCTATCGTTTTGTATGCGAATATAAACCCATATACTGTGCATTGCAGCGTGCTATTAGTTTTGTTGTCAGATTTACGTAGCAGCCAGAACTAGTGCACCCCCCTGTGATACCGTTGAAACCATGATTTTTCATGATTTTCTCAATGTATAACGCTTTAATGGGTAACTGTTCGTTCTGTATTTCTATTGCAACGTAATATATATGCGCAGGGGTGTCATTTGATACGTTTTGGTCTGCGTTGTATGCGCTGTTCCACTTTGGCAACCCTGGCAAAGTGCCAAAATGGTCAATTTGACCAATTTTTTGAATTTTTTCAGTTTTGTCAAAAAACTGCGAAAAGGGGTAATTTGAGGTGCTGAACGCGAATATAACGTTATTTTGACAAAAAAATAGTATTTTCTTCCAAAATAGTGCTCAGTGGTCAAGTACGGTTGTGTGTACTATACATAGGAAATATGTAGGCAGTACAGCCAAAACGGTTACAGATGAAGGCCTGTCGTCTTGTATTCGAATATTAGCCCATATACTGTGGATTGCAGCGTGTTATTTGTTTTGTTACCGCATTTACGTTGTAGCCAGAACTGGTGTACCACCCTGTGATACCGTTGAAAAGATGATTTTTCATGATTTCATCAGTGTATAACGCTTTAAGGGATAACGGCTTGTTCTGTTTTTCTATTGCAACTTAATATATAGGCCAGGCGTGTCAGTTGATAGTGTTTTGTCCGCGTCGTAAGAACTGTTCCACCTTGGCAATCCTGGCAAAGTGCCAGAATGTCAAACTGACCAAATTTTTGAATTTTCTTAGTTTTGTTGAAAAACTGTGAAAAAGGTTAATTTGAGGTGCTGAACGTGAATATAACGTTGTTGTGAGGAAAAAGAATTGTTTTCTTCTAAAAAATAAGCAGTGTAGCCAAAACAGTTATAGATGGACTCCTGTTGTCTTGTATTCGAATATAAACCCATATATTTACTGTGCAAAGCGGAAAAATGGATAGGATTATTATAAAAATGCCCTTCACAGAAGGGCAGCAATGTTAGTAGAATAGGAAAGCGGAAAAATGCTAATATGCTTGTTAAACACCCGGGACAAGTTTTGACGCCGAATAGGAAAACGCAGCTTGCTAAATGAAGCGGACAAGAGTTGTGTCAGAATAGGAAAACGCAGCTTTTTAAATGAAACGGACAAGACTTGCGTCAGAATAGCAATCGCCCTGCGACACGTCAGTGCTTTCTGCACCCTATTCGCGCGAACTAATCAGCCATTTTCATGAGCTGCTCTGTTGCCGAAAAAGTATAGTATACATAGCTGGTTCTGGATGTTATTTACAAAGGCAAGCCATGACCGGAATAAACATTCTTGTATGAGTCGTACATTCACAAGAATCATTAATCGATCATAGCGCTCGTTCGTTTTTATTTTTACACATACGTTATACGTACATGTGTTTAATCATCATAAACATTTAAGTAGACTAAGCTTCGTGTTGAATATTAGTATGTACTTGCTGTGAGATGTTTATTTAAAATATGTCATTCGTAACTTTCGGGAAAGATGTTTACAAAAATAGATATGTATATATGTAATATGTGAAGAAATTTAAATTAAGTAACTGTATACTTTACACTACAAGTCCTGACACATGAATATGTGATAGTAAGCGTCAAGAATGCTTTTCCTAGTTATTCGCGCGAATAGGGTGCAGAAAGCACTGACGTGTCGCAGGGCGATTGCTATTCTGACGCAAGTCTTGTCCGTTTCATTTAAAAAGCTGCGTTTTCCTATTCTGACACAACTCTTGTCCGCTTCATTTAGCAAGCTGCGTTTTCCTATTCGGCGTCAAAACTTGTCCCGGGTGTTTAACAAGCATATTAGCATTTTTCCGCTTTCCTATTCTACTAACATTGCTGCCCTTCTGTGAAGGGCATTTTTATAATAATATAAGCGCTGTGTTATTCACAAACTTGAACTTCTAACATGCTAAACATACTTAAGCGCTTAGCGCTTAGCAAACGCTTAGCGTTAGTATGTGAATACGGGCCATAGGGGAATTCCGGATCATCAAAATGCTGTTTTTCCGACTTATTCCACTCCTAAGGGACGTTTTAACACCAATTTCACTCTAGATTTTTATTAAAAGGGGCAACAGCTATTTTAGGCTCGATTTCAGATTGGGGGCTTGGCTAAAAATGGGTGTTCTACATTTTTATTAGATGGGGTGGGAAGTACGTGGCAGCCGAAAAGAATTTTTCCCCCTATTCTTCAGTTTGACCAGTCTGCAAAGTTGCAAAGCAATATTTGCCAAAACACGGTTTTTAACTTAGCCGGTTTTCATTGATTTGAAAGAATATAATCTACATCTGCCGAATCTACATCTACCGAACTGTGTTCTCAGCTATCCACGTGACTACCAGCCGAAATTTGATTGGTAGTTGCTTGAAAATTGCTTGTGGCAGTCGCGCAGAAATCGACTGAAGTTGCTTGGAAATTGCGTGAAAAAAATTGCGTGGAAATTGCGTGAAAATTGCTTTGTGTAAACCCGGCTTTAGAATAGACACAAAGTTAAACCAATAGCGTTTCAAACAAATTGTTGATGCCAGCGCATGGTATAGAAGATACAACTTTGATGAACTTTGCTCTATCCGAGTCTCATGCTTAGTACTTGCATTCATACCTGCTATTTGTAGTATTTAATGCAGTTTTAGGCAAAAAAATTGTAAAATGTAAAATGTAAAATGTAAAATGTTAAATGTAAAATGTAAAAAATGTAAAATTTCGGCTCATAACTTGTCTAGAATGTATTCCAAAAAGATCCGCATCCGCATCCGTGCGGATGTTAGGAGTCGACATCCGCATCCGCCTCCGCGGATGTCAAAAAAGTGACATCCGCGACATCCCTATTTTTTATATGTAGTGAGGAAAAACCCTTCGTATTTAGCTGGAAAAGCCGTTATTTCGTTTGGCGACCCGTTTTTGCTAGAATCTCCCATTTTTACAACAAAAGTTGCCTGATCTGGGACAAGGACAAGCGTAGACTTCAATAAAACTGCTTATTTGGCCGCGCTACATTTTTTTGCTAGTTGGTCCATTCAGTGACACTGCTTTCGAAACCTGTTTTGGTGATGTTTCACGAAAGTGTAGGAATTTTTCGTATTTTGCTGCTGTTCATCTCTTAAATACAGAGTTGGTAGATCCACACGGGGTTTGGGCGCAGTTTCTAATGTAATAAACATAAAAACTAAGAACTTTGTTTGAAATTTGAGCAAAGGCTCCGTTCTGCCCAAAGGGGGGGGGGGGGGGTGATTTTTGAACAAACATTGAGAGTCACATGAGTGTCATAGAAACGGTTTTTTTAGTCCATACTGCAGCTAAATGTTTGTAAAACATGATGCAATTGAGCTTATACTCTTCACGAGCAAATCACTTGATGAAAGCGGTTGTTCGTTTTTTTACCCCGGTCTTCGCTTTTTTTACCCCATCCGGGGTAAAAAAACTAAGCTTATATTTTTTAAGCTAGCCGGTAAGCGGTGGCTGTTGGCCTAAGTTTTTTTATGTTGTATACAGTCTGTAGCCCAGCTCCCACATAACTAGACCACTTTTTGGAAATCAACAGTGCCATGGACAGCCGCCCAGAAACTTAGGTCGAAATTCGTTTTTTACCCCGGTCTACTATATATATATATATATATATATATATATATATATATATATATATATATATATATATATATATATATATATATATATATATATATATATATATATATATATATATGTTTTGCAATATTTTTTAAAAAAAATTTTGTTTACTTTTTGTTACATTTTTTGCTACCCTTCTAACAGACCACAGATTTTAAAATATATATATATACACAGTTTTCACGCAAAAAATCCCAGCACCCCCTTTTTAAAAGATTACAAAAATTTTTGAAATGTGTTAAAATGCAATCAAAGTGTTTCCCATTTTTAAGGCCAAAAACAACACACACCTGAGCACAGTGGCGTAGCCAGAAAAAAAAATTGGGGGGGGGAATGACTTTTCGATTTTTTTGAAATGCGTTAAAATGCACGGATGATAAAGTTGTTTTCAACGTTGTCAGGCAAAATTAAGGTGTTTTGTTTTCAAATTTGAAAATTCAAAATTTTAGAATGGGCTGCGAAGGGCAGTTTTTAAACTTGTGTCCCTGAGGCCCCATAGCAAATCTGCGTATAGTTTTGGCATCAGGGGCGTCTACTACTCCTAATACGTGCCATAGCGTTGAAAAACTACCGCTAACACACTTTTCGGGTGATTTATGGGGTGGGTTTTTTCCCCCACATGGGTTTTCCCCCCAAATGGGTTTTTTTCCCGGCAAGTTTTTGGCTTCCCGCCAAAAAACGGTAAGAGATAGCGGAATGAAACCGGTCCCAGCATTTAGAGCAAGGTTAGGCCTACGACAGTTTTTTTTGGTTTCCTGTGTAAACGTATATAGTCTATGAGCTACATGACGAAATATGAAAATGCGGATTTTTTCCCCGCCTGCTATATAAAAGAGTCCCTCGACCCTCTGTATGTATTCAGTCACTTCTGCCAAGTTGTTTACTTCCACTTGGTATAATGAACTAATAACTCATTATATGCATTTGGTAAAAACTCATCAAATTGAATTCTGTGGGATTAGGCATTGCTCCTAGCTACAGACATTGTCTACTTGCTGGTATATTAGCAAATCTTGAAAATATATTAAAGCCTCCAGCTCCCAGACTATTGCATGTTGCCTCTGGCTATTTGTTTAGCTTGCCAATATTTTCATTATCTATATATACACATGTAAATATTTCTACTTAATATATACTTCAATTTTCTCCAGTTCTAGCCTCTCCATCATTTTGCAAGTCGGCTGCTTCTCACGGTTTTAATTTATATACATACATAGTTTATTCTACTTAGTTTCCAGTTTAAGTTCAATACTTAACTTTAGTTTCTAGATTAAATCTAGATTAAATTAATAATTATTTCCAGTTAAATTCACTGCCAACTATATAATGCCACCCACAGTGAACAGTCTACTGTGTGTGGGTTTGCGGCGCGGCTTAGTACGCGATTTCCGCCGCTATATCTGGAATATGACTCTGAGCTCAGAGGAGGCAACGCACGCGGTGGTGGATATTGACGGTCAGCAGCTAAATCTGGGATATTTCTGGCTTCGCGATCATTGTCGTTGCCCAGATTGCTACCATCAGCAGACACACCAGCGCCGGCTGGACCTGACCAAGCTCCCCCTGAACATTAAGCCCAAGCGCATGTTTGTAGATAGGAAGCCGGAGGCGGAGGGGGGCCAGAGCCGGCTGATTTCCGAGTGGCCTGACGGACATGTTTCCGCCTATGATTCACAATTCATTGCTCAAGTTTTTCAGGTTGGTCGTTGGTGTGATGAGGGAAAGGGGGGGGGGGTGTTGCTTCAGTTTTTTTTGTTGGTTAATATGTCTTCTAATTTATTGGCTTACTTTATTTACTTTATTTACTTTATAACTTTATTTACTAGTTTATATACATAATATGACCATGAAAAATTATAGCATCAAAATTCAACCACGCACGAGGTTCTCTTTCTCATTTAAGATTTCAGACATTGGGTGTTATCTGTTGGTATAAAACTTCTTGAACTTAAACTTAATGACTAACTATGATGATAGACGTTTTGGTATAATATTATATATATATATATATATATATATATATATATATATATATATATATATATATATATATATATATATATATATATATATATATATTATGTATTGCCTTTTTGGGCACGTTAGCAATAACGTAAAAAGTTGGTGGTAATAAAAAATAGTTTTTGAACCATCCTATCTCTGATATGATATAGGACGCTTAATTTGTGCATTATACAGTCACTCAAATTAAAGTCTAATGGCTAGCTTGTCACTTAGAAAAAATAAAAATATGAGAGAATCCTGGCATGAGGATGCCGTAATGACGTCTAATGTGTGATCTGCGAAAGTTTGTTTTTTTTAAATTTTTTAGCCAAAGATCAAACTGAAGCGTTATCTGTGGAAGGGCGAAGAACTGACCCGGATGGGGCTGCCAAGCGTGCCCTACGCGGACGTGATGGCCGAGGGCTCCGGGCCGGACAGCGGTCTGGGACAGCACCTGCACAATCTGCTCAGATTCGGCATCGCCGCCGTCACTAACTGCCCCATCAGCTCGGACGCCACCAGAGAGGTCAGATGAGTGGGAGTGGTGGGGTTGGGGCTAAGTTTGGATGATTTTGGCATGGCGCAGAATTTGGTGTTTGGGAATATTGATAGAGGAATGTGGAAAGCCTGGGTAGTGTTTGTTGGCTGAACGGTTTGCCCTCAGCTTTTAAATATATACGCAGCACTGGCGGTCCCAGATTTCGATTTCGGGGGGGGGCGGAGGTCTGAAGAAATTTTTGCACTTTTTAAAATAGCGTTTTTCAGCTTTACGCTATCTTGTTATAGCCGCAGCCATATCAAGGGCAATGAATTGAGTCTGTTTGTAGTAAAAACCAGTGGTGTACCCAGAAAAAATAGAGAATTTTTCAATTTTTAGGCCGTATTTGGTCAACTGGAGACGTATCAGAAATTTTTTCCGACAGGAAAATAAAACACATGATGGGAACGTCACATCAGACAGTGTATTACACAACTAAATGCAGCATAATATACTTGTGTAGACATGCAAATGCAGCATAATGTACTCATGTATACATGTATAGGTTTTGATTAAAGATAATAAGAAGGAATAGTAAGCCATAAAGTTGCAGGGGTCCGGGGGGCGGCAGCCCCCAGGAAAAAAATTGGGAGAAATTTTTGATTTTTAGGCCAAATTTGGTCAATTGGGAACGCATCAGAAAAATTTTCTGGCCGGACCATAAAAACCAAAGGGGGGACCCTTGTGTAAAATTTCAGTCGGGAAAAATTTCGGGCGGCCGCCCCCCTCGCCCCCCCCCCCCTGGGACCGCCCCTGATACTCAGGTGGAAAGCATACATGTGGTTTAGGCGGGGATGGGGGGAGGAAGACGCTCTCAAATTCGGTCCCAGGGGGATCCCGCCAAGAGCTAAGGAGGAGGGCAGGGTCCCGGCATGGCCAAAATTTTCAACCAAAGGTCATTTTTGATCGTAATGTTTGTGTTTATTTTGTTTTAGCTGAGCGAAAAGTGCAGTCTACTAGACCACAGCATCTACGGGGCGTTCTGGAACATCAGCGCCGAGTATGTGCTGGAACACGCGGACACGGCCTACACCAGGGAGGCCATTCCAGCCCACACCGACACCACCTACTATCCAACCTCCAAAGGCGTTCAAGTAGGAAAAACAGGACTGCTTGGTTGGATAGTTTTTAGAGAATAATATAATATGTATATACTGACTGACTTTCACATCTTACGTGTAACGAGGTCAAAAGTTTTAGGGGGGCTTCTCCGATCAGATTTTTCAGACCCTCGACCTTGTTCCTGGCCCTCGATTTTGGGGGGGGGTTGCCCCCCCCCCCCGCCCACGTCATACATGTATGTTTCAAATAGAATACTGACTTGCATCCATATAGATCAATCTGTTTAAAATAGAGAAGCCGGGTGCCGGGAGAAGTTTTTTTTTGGGAGTGGTAGTAGCATAACGAGGAAATCAAGACTTATTTTTGAGATTACTTATTTTTGAAATTATATATGTCTTTTTTTACAATTTCACACTTTTACACTACAGTCTAGTCATTTTTCGAATTTCTGTATCAGTGAAAAAACCGCTGCTGCTGCTTTTTTGTTTTATAGACTGGGTACTGAGTATATAGTTTGTCTTAAGGATAACGTGCTCTCACAGGACTGCCGTCACTGTACTCTTGCTATAATACGTATATATAAGGCTGACCGACCAGGCTATTCACCGAGAGTACACGTTTTATAATATCAGGAGCAAAGATTACAGGAGACATGACTTTCCGGTTGGTTTAGGTATTCCATTGTCTGGAGTCCACTGTGGAGGGTGGGGAGAATTATTTTGTGGACGGCTTTCGTGCGGCCGAGAATGTCCGGCAGCGGAATCCGGCAGCCTTTCAGATTCTCTGCGAGCAGCGCATTCCCTTCGAATTCATCGACGCCGATCAGCACATTACCGCTTTTGAGCCGGTCCTGGGGCTGGAACCCGACGGAGAGACTTTGCGGCAAATACGGTAGACTGAAGGGCAGGGTCTCGGACTTTTTTGGCTTTTTTGGATTTAGTGGATTTTGCTTTGCTAAACGGTTTAGTTTTGGAAGAAAGTTGTGAAGGAATGGGTTGTTAGATTGTTGGTGGCTGGTTAGCATAATGTGCGAGAAGGGATGCGGGCGCAGAAGTGCACGGGGGGCAATCCCCCCTCCCCCAGATTTAAGATTCCTGGACATCCCCCCTTTCAGACTTTATCTCGACCCATCTGGATACGACCCCGTCTTTCGTACTAAAAAAAAGGTGCCCGAAAACTCGAAAAATGCCCAAGACCGCTGTAATATACGTCAAAAATGCGCAAAACACGAAAAAATCGTAAAAAATGTTCCAACCTTGCAAAAATTTCCCATTTTTTAGGCTGAAATTGTTTGCGTTTGGGTCAGTTTCTGCCCCCGAAACACCGGGACTAGCACCCTGAATTGTCGAAAAATTTGGGACATGTTGCCCCCATACCGAGACTGCGGGGGAATTATCATCAACATCAGTGTTAGATTTTTGCTGATTATTCTTTTCAGCTACAATATGGCCGATCGTGCCCCCTTCACCTATGAGGACGTGAATCGCATGCAACAGTGGTACGATGCGTTTGTGGCGCTGAGCTTTGAGATTCGCAACCCGGAGTCCGAGTACTGGGTCAAGCTGCATCCGGGCACGACAGTTTTTGTGGACAACTGGCGAGTGCTGCACGCCCGCACGGAATTTGGCTCGGGCAAACGAGTGATGTCCGGTTGCTACTTGTCCCGCGACGATCTACTTAGCCGAGCCCGGGTTTTGGGCGTTTTGTAGGAGAAGGTTTAGTCTGGTTCGGATCTAGCTTGTCCGTATTTGTAAAACCCGTGGTCCAGCTTGAATATGCTTTTTCAATTTAAAAAAAAATAGTTTTCGACTTCGAAGCAAAGGACAATTTTTTGTTTTTTTGTTTTGTTGAGTATGTCAATTTTGAAAGTATTAAACGACGATTTTTTGGTATCTTGTTGGGCAGTTTTAATCATAATAATATAATTCTGTTTTAGTTTGCTGAATTCTGTATTTACATCTGGTCTTTATTTTGATTGTTTCTAATTTATTTTTTGTATATTCAGGTTATAGTCAGTAGTCTGTGTTGAGAGAGTATATATATATACTATTTTTGGGGGTTTTTGCCGGGGGTTTCACTTCTGTAATCTTGAAACTACATACACCCTCGCAGAACTGTTTTAGCCCAGCCCCCCCCCCCCCGCCCCCCGACTATCAGAAAACTTTTGGCCTTGAGTAAGGGGTTCAACAGTCCTTTCCCACATTTGCATGGGGGTACCCATGTGCAGTGGATATTATTAAATTCAATCAAAAACATGTAGTTTGATTTTGTAAGATTATACTTTGTGTAATATAATATTATGGCGGGTATTTTTGTAAATTATCCTCCCAGTTTATTATTATTCTTTTGTATCGGTTTAATACATTTTTCAGCAATTATTACAGGAGTTCTGATTGGCGATATGTGCTTACTCTTTTTTATCACTCTGCCTGCTTGTCCGTTGTTTTAACTTTGTCGCTGCTTTTTTTTATTTGAAAAGTTTCAAACCAGTTTTTATCCCTAACGTTTCATGAAAGTATTAATTTGTCCTGAAAGGCTTTTTTAACGATGTCAAGCTTCTTTACACGTTGGTTTTTGGATATGTATTTGTGTGCTGTGTGTACTTTTACATTTGCAGGTCTTTTCACAACTTAAAACTACGCTTGAATCTGCGACTTGATTATTTTTTGGGCGCCGAGTTTAAGCAACGTTACACTAAACCGGATTAAGTTATCGCGTTAATCCCAAGCTTCGGTTTGTATTGGACTAAAACTATCTGCCTTTTTTAACTAGTTTTTGTCTGTTTACTCCATTATTTCCATTTTGACTGACTATACTTTGAATAATATATTTGTAATAAGTAGACATAGACCATAAATTTATTGTGCATACAGTATACACACGTAAACTTATTGTACTGTATTGTGTAACCGTGTTTTACCATACAGGCGTATTCTGCTCGTAAATATTTTTCTCAAAATAGTGATTTTTGTCCGTTTGGTACTTCTGTGATATGGTATCAGGTTTGGCGCGATAGCGCCAAACCTATAATAGGAAAAAATCGGCTGAATGCGACTTTTTACAAAGCAAATTGATAAATAACTCTAGTTATAGTTCACGTCGCACCGCCAAAATTTGTAGGCAGATAGTAATTCTAAAATTACACAAAACTTGTAAAAAGGAAGTTAAACGATTGAGTTTGAGGAAAGTTATAAATCTTTAAAAAAATGAAAAAACTTCGCGTCTCTTTTTTTTTTTTTCAGTAACTTTTTCTCAGGTTCTGCCGAACCATTTTCAGTGATCTAGGGCTCAATCGACGTGGCCTGTCATGCCATCGGACACCTCCTCTTTTTTTGTTGATCGGTGCTGATTTCGCCGAGAAATTCGGAAAAAACCTCGTTTTTAACTCGTTTTGTGAAAATGGTCAACTTGACAAACTTCTTCTTAAAGTTATCATAAGTGTTAATAGTTATATATGTTCAAAGCTCATTAGTTTACAAGTTAGATTTGTTTGTTTAAGTGTGAAAAAACGTGTTATTTTTGAAGTTTTTAATTTGCCAACACGGTGATCATAATTTGGCAAATAAAGTTTGTTGCTTCATAAGGTCTTCAAATTGTAATATCTATAGATGCAGTGTCATGACCTGACGTATATATGAGTTGTGGCAATGGAGTAGAGCCCCTGGAGGAAAGCATTTTTTGTAATAGAACCCCACCCACATAACGTAGATTTTTTGAGGTGAGACTGCTTCGAAATAGCATTTTTAGTAGTGACGTAGCGAGGGGGGGGGTGTGGGCTGGACCAAGGCGACCTTAGATGGTTTGTGCCACACTTTAGATGTTTGTCCCCCCTCCTCGTATAGTTAAAAAATTAGACGAATTCCGAAAGTTGCTCTGGCAAACTGGTAGCTCTTTAATTGGATTTTGGCAACGCCACTGGAACAAAGGCGAATATTTAAAACCAAAATCTGCTTTAATCCAGCAGTGTAGCCAGGATCTATTTGAGGGAGTGGCCAACTTACCTATTCGTCTAAAATTTTTTCGAAGCCCACCTTCGGGGTGTGGGTGCTACGCGGCCGTCCCAAATTCTTGAGGAGAGTGGGCAAAATTGCTGGGCCAACCAGCCCCCCTGGCTATACCCTGTTTTAATCTTCGTTTTTGGATAGTTTTGAGGCGATTTAATGTTTTAAGACGTCATGGCTCAGCTAGCCGGATTTTCTAGGCTGAGTGGACACGATTTTTTCGGAAAATTTCGATTTTTTTAATGCCTGAGCCGGAGCCTATGCCAACATAAGCCTAAGCCCAATACTATAGGGCAAAAAAGTTAGACCATTTTCATTAAAGTTAAAGTTAAAGTTAAAGTAAGGCCAAGGCTTTCATTTAAGTTAAAGTTACAGTTAAAGTAAGGGTCAGGCGGTAATTTAAGTTAAAGTTAAAGTAAGCCCAAAATCAATGACTTTTATATAACTTTTTTTAAATAACTTTAATGTTAAAGTTAAAGTAAGGGTGTTTTAATTTAAGTAAAGTTACAGTTAAAGTAAGACCTTTAACTTTTTTGTAGTTAAAGTTAAAGTTAAAGTATGACCCCTAACTTTTTTAATTTTAGTTAAAGTTAAAGTTTAACTTTTTTGCCCTACAATACTAAGCCTAAGCCGAAGCAGTGGCGTATTCAGGGGGTGCCCGGGGGCCGTGATCCCCCCTCAACGGTTTTGGCCACCTCAGCGATTTGCCCCCCCCCCGTCGGATAAAAAATTCGAAATTAGCACCCAGCACCCCCCCCCCCGGCCCCCCGGTAAACGAACTTCGAAAAATTTTTGGGCAAAAAGCCGCGTTGGACCCTCCCTCAACTTGATCCTGGCTAAGCTACTGAGCCCAAGTCTTTGAAGTCTTCAAAGACGCCAAGTTTGATTAGTCGAAAATTGCACAGTTCTGGTGAATTTACCCAGAAACACGGTCACAGTGCCTTTGTTTTGATTCTACAAAATTGTAAACTTTATGCTGACTCCATTTAAAACATTTGGAACGAAAAAAACACTGGTTTTTGAAAAAAAATAAGTAAACGTCCCTCACTGAGGGCTCTGATTTTGGGGGTAGTACCTCAGAAAATAAAAAATGAAACAGGGGTTCTTGAAGCAAAAATTTACCATCAAGGTGCTCTACTCAAAAAATAGGTCCCCTATTCCCCCCCCCCAGCCTGGCATATTTTTAGTGGGAGGGCGGCAGGGCGCCCCCCCACTTGTTCCGGAGGCCCCAAATTTGGTCCGGAGCCCCCCCATTTTGGTAGCCCCCCCCCATTTAAAATGGGGTGCCCCCCATAACCCAAAATTTTTTCCGAAAGCGACTTTTTAGCTGTAGCGATGTCGCTTCGGTAGGGTTTTTGGGTCCTTTTTTGCTAAATTCTGTATCAGTGTAGCCATATATACATGTAACGGGGTCAAAATTTTGGGGGGCCGCTCCGGCCATCCGGCCCCGCATCGCGCCCCCCCATAAAATTTGGCCTAAAAATATGCCAGCCAACTGCATTTAACCCAAGTTTAAATATTGCGAAAATTGATCTACTTTGGTGAACTTATTGAATTTTTTGTTAGTTCGGCATTCAGACGTGGGTGAAGCACCTGTGTGAGGGGGCGAGGTTGTCTTCTCTTCTGAATGTCGATTGTCGACCGCCCCAAATTTTCCCCACGTGAAATTTTAGATAAGGTGCCCCCTTTAGTCTTATGACACAGGAAAACCATCTGAATTTTCTGTAAAATTTTTTTAGTTAATCTTTCCATTCAGAGACATTTTACAGACTTTTAGAGGATTTTCAGATAATGTCCGTGCAGAGAATTTCTTGGAAAATTCAGATAATTTCACCCAGAATTCAGAGACTGAATTTTTTCTGAAAAAATTTTACTGACTTTTCAGATAAGTTTCAGATGCTTTTTACGTGGAATTCGGGTTAAAGTTTATCAATGTTTACAGATGTGAAAAACATCAACATGGGAATTTTCACCGAAACTTGTGTAAAAAGTATATAAATGTATCTGAAAAGCCAGTCACATTTTTTCAGATAAAATTCAGAGTGGGCATTCTGGGTGAATTTATATATCTGAACTTTTTCTGCGGTTCTCCGAATATTAGCTGAAATTTCTCTGAAAGTGTAAATTATGTATGTCTGAAAGAAAGAAAACGAACATCTGGAAAGTTAACATAAAATTTTACAGAAAATTCAAATATATATACTGGTTTTCCTGTGTGGATCGACCGAAAAATTTCCGGAAAATATGGACTTACAAAGGGTATACATATATCAGGGGCGGTCCCAAGGGGGGGGGGAAGGGGCGGCGCCCCCCCCCCCGAATTTGTTCCCGACTGAAATTTTACACAAGGGCCCCCACCCCGCTTTGGTTTTATTGACCGGCCGCAAAAAATTTCCGATACTTCTCCAATTGACCAAATTTGGCCTAAAATTCAAGAAATTTTTCACCTTTTTCTGGGGGCTGCCGCCTTCAGACCCCTGAGACTCTGTGGGTTATATACCATTTCTTGTTCTTATCTTTCATCAAAGCCTATGCATGTGTACACAAGTACAGTTGGCTGCATTTGCATGTCTACACGATCAGGGGCGGTTCCAGGATTTAGAAAAGGGGGGGGGTGCAGCTTCGAAATTTTTTTAGTTCTTCATAATATGGTTTCGCATTCTTACGCTATCAGTTTGACTACATTCTGGCGTTAATAGTGACATTAAAACTACAATTAAGCACTAAGCAGTTGGCTGGCAGGGGTCTGGGGGCGGCAGCCCCCAGAGGCTGAGAAATTTTTAGATTTTCAAAAAAGTTTACGTTACAGACCTAAATTGTCATGATATTTCAGTTTCGCATTATGTTGCGTTCCTTCGTAGTTTTTAAGGTCTAAAAAGATCTAGGTAAATCAGCAATTACACGCATTACCACTTAGCCACAAGGTTGCAGGGGCCTGGGGCGACAGTCCCCGGAAAAAATTCTAGAATTTTTTTATTTTTAGCTTAATCTGGTCAATTGGAGACGTACCTCAAATTTTTTTGCTGGCAATAAAAACTTAAGAGAGGACCCTTGTGTATGAATTCATTGGGAAAAAACTTCAGGGGGGATTTTGGCTACGAACTTGGACTACACCATGGAGGAGAGACCATAAGGCACATGCAGCATCGACATGCCCTTCAGAAACTCCAGGTACTTTCCCATAGACTTTTGGCACCCATTTACCGACGTCGTTAGATAGTGCTCAAGTGGTGGGCTGTACAGAAACACATGTGTAAACATGTCACTTTAGTCTCTTCTTGCTCAAAGAGAGCCGTAAAACCTAGTGGTTAGGATTTGGACTATGTAACTACAGTACAAACCTTCGGATTACATAGTCTGCAAGGTAGACCTAAAGGTAAAGCAACACAAGAAGTCATCAGCGTTGACGCGTGAACAAACAAAGTCTATCATGAACACTGCTAATCCTCAGATTGATGAAAAAGTCATTGCAACATATATAAAGCAGGGGTCTGGGGGCGGCAGCCCCCAGAAGCTAGCGAATTTTTGGTTTTTGGAAAAAATTTGTTGCATTGCGGCCGGCACTTTTCGACATCTAGCTGCTGCACCCCCCCTTTCGACCAAAAGGGGGGGTGCACACCCCCTGCACCCCCCCCCCCTGGAACCGCCCCTGTACACGATTACGGTATGCTGCATTTAGTTGTGTAATACACTGTCTGATGTGATGTTCCAATCTTCTGTTTTATTTTCCTGTCGGAAAAAGTTTCTAATACGTCTCCAGTTGACCAATTTCCGGGTTCGCCACTGACTTTTACAATAACAAGATAGCGTAAATCTGAAAAAACCGCTATTATAAAAAGTTAAAAATTCTTCAGATATATATATATATATATATTATATATATACATATATATATATATATATATATATATATATATATATATATATATATATATATATATATATATATATATTGTCTCTTCTTATTTTCCTTTTTGCGTGCAGAAAGTTTGCAACTTTTGTCTGTTATCCTTGTCATTATTATACTTGCCTCTTAGTCTAAATACAATATATATATATATATATATATATATATATTGACATCACTAAGGCAACTAATAATGACAAGGATAAAGACAAGTTGCAACTTCTGCACGCAATAAAGGGAAGTATGAGGAATAACATATACTATATATGAAAATATATATATATATATATATATATATATATATATATATGTATATATATAATATATATATATATATATATAAAATTTTTCTTTTTTTATGCGGTTTTTGTTTTGTAGTGGCGACGGATTGTCTGGACCTTTCTTTTTCGAGAAACGGAGATCCGGACGGTGTTTCCCATGAAGAATTTCGTAGTCTGTATGGGTCCGGGGGGGGGTGCCGGGGGCATGCACCCCCCCTTTTGGAAAGGGGGGGGTGCGGCGGCTGAGTGTGAGTGCCGCGCCTGCATTTTTCCAATTGCTAGCTTCTGGCTGCCCGCCCCAGCGGTGCTTTTTTGCTGGCTTTTTTTCTCTGGGTTCGTGTTCTGATGCTTTGTTTGTTGCCTGTCGCTGTGCTTTTGTGTTGCTTTCTTTGGTCTCTTGCGTTGTGATTGGAGTGTTCTCTTTTGGGTCTCTCCCTGGTTTTGGGCTCTCTTTTTGCAGCAAAGTGCGCAGTGTTAATTGTAGTTTCAATGTCACTATGAGCGCCAGAACTGTGAGTACACAACTGAGAGCAGTAAGGTAAATGGGTAGCCGTAATGTGAAGAACCTAGAGAGTGAAGGGGCCGTTTCGAAGTTGTATGTGCCTTATGGTCTCTCCTCTGGTGGTAAGTCCAAGCGTAGCCAAAATAAAGTTTTCCCACGATAAACTCAAACACAAGGGTCCCCTCTCAGTATTGGCAGCAAAAAAATGAGAGTACCCAATTGCCGTTGCTTATTCTGTTTTTTCCGGGGCTGTCGCCGCCCCTTGCCCTTGTGGCTGTGGTTGCGTGTTTGCTGTTTCCTGTCTTTTTGCCTAAAAGCAAGGAAGGACTTGCGACTGTGTCGTTTCGGTCTGCTCGTCTTTTTTGATCTAGAATTTCTCCGCCTTGCCCGGCGGCTGCTTTCCTTTGTGTTTTGCTGTCCTTTCGCCGAAAATAGTCACTGTCGTTAATCGAACCATTTTGAAGACTAAAAAATTGAAGCTGCCCCCCCCTTTTCTAAATCCTGGACCCCCCCTAATCGTGTAGCATCCAAATGCAGCCAACTGTACTTGTGTACACATGCATAGGCTTTGATGAAAGATAAGAACAAGAAAAATGGTATATAACCCCGCGGAGTCTCAGGGGTCTGAAGGCGGCAGCCCCCAGAAAAAGGTGAAAAATTTCTTGAATTTTAGGCCAATTTTGGTCAATTGGAGAAGTATCGGAAATTTTTTTGCGGCCGGTCAATAAAACCAAAAGCGGGGTGGGGGCCCTTGTGTAAAATTTCAGTCGGGGAACAAATTCTGGGGGGGGGGGGCGCCGCCCCCCCTCCCCCCCCCCTTGGGACCGCCCCCTGATATATGTATACCCTTTTGTAAGTCCATATTTTCCGGAAATTTTTCGGATCGACCACAGGAAAACCAGTATATATATTTGAATTTTTTTCTCGTAAAAATTTTTATGTTAACTTCCCAGGATGTTTCGTTTTCTTTCTTTCAGACATACATAATTTACACTTTCAGAGAAGATTTCAGCTAAATATTCGGAAAAAACGCAGAAAAAGTTCAGATATATAAATTCACCCAGAATGCCCACTCTGAATTTTATCTGAAAAAATGTGACTGGCTTTTCAGATACATTTATATACTTTTTACACAAGTTTCGGTGAAAATTCCCATGTTGTTTTTCACATCTGTAAACAGTGATAAACTTTAACCCGAATTCCACCTAAAAAGCATCTGAAACTTATCTGAAAAGTCAGTAAAATTTTTTCAGAAAAAATTCAGTCTCTGAATTCTAGGTGAATTTATCTGAATTTTCCTAGAAATTCTCTGCACGGACATTATCTGAAAATCTTCTGAAAGTCTGTAAAATGTCTCTGAATGGAAAGGTTAACTGAAAAAATTTTACAGAAAATTCAGATGGTTTTCCTGTGCCATAAGACTTAAGGGGGCACCTTATCTAAAATTTCACGTGGAGAAAATTTGGGGCGGTCGACAATCGACATTCAGAAGAGAAGACAACCTCGCCCCCCTCACACAGGTGCTTCACCCACGTCTGAATGCCGAACTAACAAAAAATTCAATAAGTTCACCAGAGTAGATCAATTTTCGCCATATTTAAGCTTGGGTTAAATGCAGTTGGCTGGCATATTTTTAGGCCAAATTTTATGGGGGGGGGGCGCGATGGGGGGCCGGATGGCCGGAGCGGCCCCCCAAAATTTTGACCCCGTTACATGTATATATGGCTACACTGATACAGAATTTAGCAAAAAAGGAGACAAAAACCCTACCGAAGCGACATCGCTACAGCTAAAAAGTCGCTTTCGGAAAAAATTTTGGGTTATGGGGGGCACCCATTTTAAATGGGGGGGCGCGAGCAAAATGGGGGGTCCGAACCAAATTTGGGGCCTCCGGAACAACTGGGGGGGGGGGGGGGGGCGCCCTGCCGCCCTCCCACTAAAAATATGCCAGGCTGGGGGGGGGGATAGGGTACCTATTTTTTCAGTAGAGCACCTGGATGGTAAATTTTTGCTTCAAGGACCCCTATTTCATTTTTTTTATTTTCTGAGGTACTACCCCCAAAATCAGAGCCCTCAGTGAGGGACGTTTACTTATTTGTTTTCAAAAACCAGTGTTTTTTTCGTTCCAAATGTTTTAAATGGAGTCAGCATAAAGTTTACAATTTTGTAGAATCAAAACAAAGGCACTGTGACCGTGTTCCTGGGTAAATTCACCAGAACTGTGCAATTTTCGACTAAATCAAACTTGGCTTCAATTTAGACTTGGGCTCAGTAGCTTAGCCAGGATCAAGTTGAGGGAGGGTCCAACGCGGCTTTTTGCCCAAAAATTTTTCGAAGTTCGTTTACCGGGGGGGGGTGCTAATTTCTAATTTTTTATCCGACGGGGGGGGGGGCAAATCGCTGAGAAGGTGGCCAAAACCGTTGAGGGGGGGGTCGGTCCCCCTGAATACGCCACTGCTTCGGCTTAGGCTTAGTACTGGGCTTAGGCTTATGTTGGCATAGGCTCCGGCTCAGGCAATAAAAAAATCGAAATTTTCAGAAAAAATCGTGTCCACTCAGCCTAGAAAATCCGGCTAGCTGAGCCATGACGTCTTAAAACATTACCTCAAAACTATCCAAAAACGAAGATTAAAACAGGGTAGCCGGGGGGCTGGTTGGCCCAGCAATTTTGCTCACTCTCCTCAAGAATTTGGGACGGCCGCGTAGCACCCACACCCCGAAGGTGGGCTTCCAAAAAATTTTAGACGAATAGAGTTGGCCACTCCCTCAAATAGATCCTGGCTACACTACTGGATTAAAGCAAATTTTGGTTTTAAATATTCGCCTTTGTTCCAGTGGCGTTGCCAAAATCCAATTAAAGAGCTACCAGTTTGCCAGAGCAACTTTCGGAATTCGTCTAATTTTTTAACTATACGAGGAGGGGGGACAAACATCTAAAGTGTGGCACAAACCATCTAAGGTCGCCTTGTTCCAGCCCAGACCCCCCCTCGCTACGTCACTACTAAAAACACTGAAAATGCTATTTCGAAGCAGGCTCACCTCGAAAAATCTACGTTTTATGGGTAGGGTTTCTATTACAAAAAATGCTTTCCTCCAGGGGCTCTACTCCAAAAATTAGGAACCGTTCCCCCAGCTCCAAGCAAATTCCCGCAATCCTTTCGTTAATTCGTTGCCACAACTCATATATACGTACATAGGTCATGACACTGCATCTATAGATATTACAATTTGAAGACCTTATGAAGCAACAAACTTTATTTGCCAAATTATGATAACCGTGTTAGCAAATTAAAAACTTAAAAAATAACACGTTCTTTTTCAGCACTTAAACAAACAAATCTAACTTGTAAACTAATGAGCTTTGAACATATATAACTATTAACACTTATGATAACTTTAAGAAGAAGTTGGTCAAGTTGACCGTTTTCACAAAACGAGTTAAAAACGAGGTTTTTTCAGAAATTCTCGGCGAAATCAGCACCGATCAACAAAAAAAGAGGAGGTGTCCGATGGACTACAGGTCATGTCGATTGAGCCCTAGATCACTGAAAATGGTTCGGCAGAACCTGAGAAAAAGTTACTGAAAAAAAAGAGACGCGAAGTTTTTTCATTTTTTTAAGGATTTATAACTTTCCTCAAAACTAATCGTTTAACTTCCTTTTTACAAGTTTTGTGTAATTTTCAGAATTACCTGCATCTGCCTACAAATTTTGGCGTTGCGACGTGAACTATAACTGGACTATTTATCAATTTGCTTTGTAAAAAGTCG